>JAAAKG020037282.1:0-19218 GCA_010014905.2 Druon quercuslanigerum
ATAGCAGACTAGACCAACCCTGCATCACGAGGTGGCGACGCCACCCTCCACTGGCAAAGAAGAGTAAGCAGTAATTTTTTAAATAGAGTTTTGGGGCTAATGAAAGGACTAGTAACCCAGCAGACGGACACAGTAACCAGACAGCAGATGTATGGAGACAAACATAGGTCGAAAAAATGAAGCGAGCCTTTACTAGTTTAACAGACCAATCTTATGTCTCGACCTGGAAATACTGAGGGTCGTGAAAAACGGAATGGAAGTAAGCGGAGAGGAACACGGAACTTGACACTTGCGCTATTGGCTTGCCGACAGCGAGGTCAGCTGAACTCTCACTCTGGCCAGGTCGTGGTTTTAACGAGTAAAACCATTGACGACCTAAGTAACTGTGTATAACATAACTGCTGTTAGTTTTTGAGATAGTTTTGTAAGCAAAGTTTACTTTTAAAGCATCACGAAAAGTACATCTGTGTAAGTAACTGCGTTCATTTGTAAGACACTAACATAATACATGAACAATATTTGAAATAATTTAGTAGATACCCGTGTGGAAAAATTGAGGGGCCCACATGGATTGCCCTCAAGTCTCTTGGAATTCACAAGACTTCATTTGATTTTTTCAGCTCTGAAATTATTCGTACTGAGGTGTACTTTGAAATAAAGAAAATTATGTTAATTATGTTTAATTATGTTAATATGGACAGAAAAGGGCCGAAAGAAAAACGAGAGGGAATAAAACAGACAGTAATTAAAGAAATGGTCGAACGTAAGACCCACAAACAAAATGGGAATAAGTTAGGGAAAAATTGGAAATAAGGCTGCAGATTTTAGAACAAAGAACAGAAATGCAGGGTCTGCATAATACGAAGACAGTTTACTCGGAAAGCAGGGTTGTAAGGATGGAAAATTGAAACCGAAACTTTGGTGATGGAGAGAGTTACAATAAGAAGAGAGAAAGGTTGTACTAAAAAGCATAAATGCGAAGAAGAGAAAGAATGGTACTAATGAAACTTAAGAAATGGGAAAAGAAGAAATAGTAAGAAAGAAAACGAGATAAGAAAAGAAAGAAGACTTGCATGGGGGATATATTACTGGAGTATAGTCGAGTTAGATGGAAAGCATAGGGAGTTCATGAGAAATTTCTCGCAATGGGATTTAAGAGTACTGATGGAGACTTGGCTAGATAGAAAGGTATAGGAAAGAGGTACGGGAAGGTTACCCAGAGGTTAAAAGTTGCAATTTCAAATGCAAAGAGCAAGGATAAAATAGGAAGATCAATGGGAGAAACGCTGGTGGGGGGGGGGGTGTATAATAGGGAAGGATAGTAGAGATTAAATAAGAAAAAGATGGATTTATAGTGTATAATGCAGTGGATTATACAACAATATTGCCAAGACGTTACCAGTGGATGTTGTTCAAACAATTTGCTCTTCGACTGGTATTAACTTAGATGCTCCACGTTCTCTTCTTAATTGAAGCTGTTTATCACGAGAAAAAGTGTATCTTCGAATTTCGAATACCCGTCGAGGATTTGTGCGCCTGGCAGGAGGAGTCATGAAGCTAGCACAAATAAAAGTCTCGGCATCAGCAAGCGTCTCCCTTCTGTGCATGGAAAAAAGGCGACGCATAGGTTTCTATGGCGACGTATTTTCGTGATTGCACAGTAAGAGCAGGTATGTTCAATTTTGAACTCACTGAATTAAATCTTTTAAATCGCTGATTTAATTCTTGAATTCCGAATAAATAGCTCCTGGGGTAGGAGAATGAGAAAGGTCGCGATGAGGACTACGACAAATAGGGTTACCATTAGGAGAACGCTCAAACTGTGAACTCAACACCGCGAGAAGAAGCAGCACTACATTTGTCTAAAATAGATACTCGGACTCTGATCGTACGAGGTTTAAAGTTACGAGTGCTCCACATACACTGGCGCCCAAACTCCATAATACTGCGTGGAATTCGTTCCCCTATACACCACCCCTTCCAAGAATCTTTTGGAGCAAACCCTCCAAATATTAAAATATTATTATTTGAAATTTATGAAAATTTGAATACTTACCACGCAACTGGTGGGATCCATTAGATACTAACCTCGATTGGAACAGTGTACTGTACAACGTGCAAACAATCATCGACGTCCAATTGCATACACGCGCATGCGCAAAGTAGGCCTATGTGTGTTCTCACGCATTACCCCCGAAATCTATGGGTCGCAGAAGTGGGAGCCACCTTCACGGTCGTATGTTTGAAGATCGGGATTCCCGAACCTCTTGTTCGCTCGGAACATTAAAGGAAGAGTTTCAAGTTGTAATACTTCTCACTTGGAGTCCCGATCGGATATTTTATTTGAATATTTGAGTAGTTATGTTTAATATTTATTAGTATTGAATATTTCTAATAGTTCCTCTACCCAAAGATATAAGAGTTTGAAGAATTTCCGAGTATCAAATCAATTCTATCACATTTTCCGACTTTTTTCGGTTTCAAAAACCAATTTGATCTTGTTTCAACTGAAAGGAATCAACTCCAGGGGATTGTAAATTGCAGTTTTGAATACAATTTCAGTTTTCAATTGCCTAGCTTTTCTTTCGCTGTGAACAACAGTATGAAATGTAAAAAATGTTATTCTCCATCGAAGATATATATATATATATATATATATATATATATATATATACGCAAAAATATTAAGACGCCAAATTTTTGTATCTCATTATCATTATAATATAAATTGAATTATGCAGAAGAATTAAGGTAGATTTCCTAGATTAGGAATGTTTAAATTTTAAAAATTAATGTACGATAATAAGAACACGTATACACATAATTTTACCTTGATCTGTTTAGAGAGGCCAGATTTTACGTAATTGAAATTCGCGTAAGGTCATAAGTAGAAAAGGCCTTTTTCTTCAATGATATTATTTGAAAGTATTATAGAAAAAACATCACTGGTATATAATTATTACATATTGAAAAATAATTATTCACATCAATTATATAAATATAAAAAAATTAAGATTTTAGAAAGTATTCATTTAAACGTAGCTTTAAAATTTCAATAGACACACATTGCTAACCGATGCCTCTTTAAATACGTTTTCTGTCTACTTTCGTATAAGTAGTTTCATGTCTTATATTCATTTTTTATACTTTCATTCTATTTTTTTAGTGCGTTGGTTAATATTTCACTATCTGAAATAAATATTAATTTACACTAATAATGTAATCATTTTATTTTACGTAAACATTTTCAGAGTTTGATTGCCTATATGATAGTCGTATATCCACCAATTTAAAGACTTTTACTACCATTTCTTCTCGAACTACAGAGGGTGCCATTTGCATCCCTTGGGCAAAACGGGTTTTTTCAAATGGTCATAACTTCCTTTCTTCAATTGCAAATGGAATTTTTTATAAATGATTTCTGAAGGGTTTTTCATGTTTTTTCATTCTGTGAAATCTATTTTTTTTAATTTTTTAATTTTTATAAATTAATTTCCCTGTAAAATGTTTATTCAACATTTTCTACTCTCTGGGAAGTTTTTATAAGGTGCTTTTACACGAAAGCTTGACTTTTACCCGATAAAAATTTGTTCAAAAAAATTTATTCAATAATAATTGTAAAAATGTAGGAAGAGATAAACGTTTGTAGAACCATAGGTATAAATTTGTTGTTTCAAATTATTTTTGACCTCAATCAATGCAATATCAACTGCGCAAAGAAAATTTGTTATTGATTAACAGTAATAATAGATTTGTTAAAGAAAAAATAGTTAATACAGTCAAATGCGATTTAAAATAAAAAAACAGTTTCTTTCAATAAATATAAGTCTATTGACTGGAGTACAAGTGTACTGAACTTTACCAAACATTTCTTGGAAAACAATTTTTACTTTAAGTAAATATTTATATAATCTCAAGATGCGACATATTGCTCTTTACAAGCATGGAAAAAAATATACCAGAAAATATTAACTGGGTCGAAAGACCAAGTACTTGATTTGATGAAAAATGAGCACTGTTTAAAAAACAAATTAAATTATCAAAATAAAAGCAGCTTAAAATGAGCCAAGTATTTTAATAGCGTTTTCACTCTGTTTCCAGAAAAAAGGGTCTGGGGTATTAATGCAAGAGTTAAGCCTAGAGAATGGTAATAAATTGACTTTTTATTTTAATTACAGTTATTGGTAGTAACTTGATCCAGGATCGAATCAAAAACAATAATTTATTTTACTTCGAAGTTTTCTTAAATTGAATTATTGTGTAGATGATTTTTGGTCTACATTTCGTCTACATGACATATTCTATAATTCTTACTAATTGGAATATTGTTGCCTAAGGGAGATTCCATAATTTCATCTCGGCTCAATACGTGAACCGCCCCACTGTTTATATTTATTTTTGCCCTTCTACCAATACCCTTAACACAAGTGTATATGCCACGAAGAACTGTATTATTACGGTCCAATATTGCCAATACGTCACCAGTGGATGTTGTTAACACAAATCGCTCTTCGATTGGCATAGGAATATATGCACTTAGTGCGCCCCTTAATTCAAGTGGCTTATCCTCAGGAAAAGTGTATTTTTTAATTTTGAATACCACTTGCGGAATGTTATGTGGAATGAGCCTTATAAATCTATCTTGTGCAATGGGGAATCCAAGTATAAATACAGGACAATGCCGGGAAAGAGGAGACCTGGATCTTGCAATACGAGAAGGCTCGGCAAGAGGAAGAGCTCTTGCTGGAGAATGTCTTTCAGGAGAAGAAGAAGGTTCACAAGGAGTACTTGGAATTGGATCACCATTAGGCAAGCAGTCGAACTGTAAACCTAATTCTGCAAGAAAAAAATTAACTAGATTTTTTTGAGAGACATGGGTATACTGCCTACTTAAAGTCGTATTTAAATAAGTACACTCGAACTCTAAAGACTCGAGAAGTTCGGAAATAGGGAACTCCAAAAATACGATCGTCAAAGGGGCTCCCACTCTTAAGACGTTTAGATTTCGGGCGTAATGCGTGAGAACGCACATGTGTTTACTACGCGCACGCGCACGTGGAATCCAAGACAGTGCACATTCACGCGCCTTGAAATAGGGGAGGGGCAGAGGGCAGATAATTCCGCTTGCTCCCGAGGAGTCAAGACGCTCTCCTGTGTTAAGTACTCGTATCTTTGGAGTTCTTACCTTTGGAGTTCGAGTGTGCTAATAAAATTATAAGATTAAAAAAATTCACAATCTTTAAATAAATTCACTTACATTTTCCAAACTTTTTCGGGTGTCCAAAGAATTTTGGCTTATTTAAACTCACCCAAATCAACTCCAGAGCATTGTAAATTGCAAGTTTAAACCAAATTCGAGTTTTTCAACTAAAGAGAGGTGAAAAGCTGGCAAGCAAAAATATAATGATTTAATCTACTTACCAATAGAATTTAGAATAATGACAATGATGAAGACGAGAGTACAAAGGATCCTCATTTTTTTTAAATGTAAGAAAAAAGCAGAAATTAAGAACAGCTCAACTGATTTTGGAATTTGATGTCTCATCTATATGTACAATTCCAAGAAATTTTACGCAGGAATAAATAATTTATTTAATCCAGTGATGCTTCATCTTATACACGTGCCTTATTATTATTGTACCTTGAGAAACTCAGGTGATTAAAAAAAGTAAACGCTAATTAAAGTCTCTTAAATTATTGCATTATGTTCTAGGACCCTGAAGTTTGCTATGTGTATGGAATTGGAACTTTTTTATTTTGTTTTAACCCATTATTTAATAATTTACGCACTAAATGAAAACTAAGACCACATGATCGGGCTTAGATATACTTATAGTAACGATATGCCTTGATGCGATATAGTACAACTCACGTCATCTCTTCGAAATGCCTCAAAATGAATGCATGCTCCATGTTTGGGACTCAGGTGGATGAGTCCGCCCATTTGAATAAAATATTTGATTGTTCCAAAAAAATTTTTAGTTGAGTCGACCAAATACTCGATCTACTAATATATCCACATACCAATTTTTTTCTTGCATATATAATAATAATATTCTATGAATAAAACAACAATAATTGTATTGTTTCAAACAAATTTTCTGAGTGTACTAACTTTGAAAAAGTTTTTACAGCAGGATCGATATCAATTCAATAATATCAAACTTCGGTTTACAAATGCAACTTAATTTTTAAAACACAAAAACTGAAATTCTAACTGGTTTTATTTATTCATGCAGTCCAACTCGTATATAACGCCCATGGTTATATCCTTTTAGAGAATTGACGCTGCGCCTCCGGTAGAAGTAAAAGGAGCTGCAGGGAGTGTCCGGTGATCACACAGATGTGGAAAAACAGAGGGTTGTCATCCAAAGCGGCACTCTATCTGTTTTTTTTTGTTTGGAATAAATGTATTCTAACTATGTTCATAGCCTATATCATAAGCTTCTTCAGGCAATAAGAATTAACGAAATTTCCTAACAGTAAATGAACTCCCTGTCACTTTTCGGCTTTCTCCAGCCAAAGTTTAGTAACCAAAATTGGACCATCTTTGGGAATTCCGACCAACCACTATCAGGCCAGTATTGGTTAACGACACTGGTAGCCGTAGTAAGTTCGACTGTCAATTTTTACTGCGTGCGGGTTGACTGCGTACCATATAATGTAGCAGCCCTGACTCGTGAGCAGATGAACCAGTTCGTCCATTGCTAAGAACCACTGCAGAGGCGATCAAACGCCTACTTAAGGACAACCGGAGTCAACGGTTCCACGTGTATGGTTTCACCCTTATTGGTTACTTGGCTCCTGTTGAGCAACATATGGCAGGTCCATTTCACGATTTTAATAGGCAGATTATTTTTAATTCTGGTGATCCTGATCACCTCTCCCGATGTGTAACTTCAAGATCCTTCGATCTTCATAAAGATTCCAATCACGACGCTTTTCTGTTTCAGTTTTTCTTCAATTAGCTTAAGGGCTCCGCTTACGAACGTCTAAGTCAAACGACCAGCCCTAAAGGTACGTTTCTCCTTGTGAAGTGGTATTCTTGATGGGACGGAATTCCTTGGGTGAAGTATAAACAATCGTGTCTGCTGTCCAACTCAAGACTACTCTCGTACCCCTCCATGCTGTCCTATCATATCTTAACTTTAGATTATCCACAGCCAGTTTCAGGATCGGCTCTATGAGTATCTATCCACCTATCTTTAAAAGAATTAGATATATTCCATCCAGACCAGAATACTTCAAAGGTCTGAAAGATTCCAGCTTTCTTGCTTCACCTTACGTAACGCCCCACTGTGACAGACCTCGCCCTGCAAGTCAAACACATACAGGCCAAGGTACGTTTGATCCAGATGTCTCACAAGCTTAAACCTCCCCACCACCTACAAGGTGTTACAGTCTCTAGGAAAGGCAAGAAAAGGTAGTAATGAAAAATAATTATTCTTTCATGTAATTAATTTTTTTATATTGTATTAATCATTACTGCACTGTAAGTAACCTGTAGGAGAAAAGTTCAAAATTTCCGAATAACCTAAATTTTTATAACATTATTAAAAGATAATAATAATAAAAATAATGATAAATTTTCTATACAATTTTTAAATAGTTATCTACGTTATCTTGAATTAGTTGTTGTTGCACTCTAATTAATAAGTGGTCCAACAGTGTATAATTTTAGAAAAAAACTGAAACAATAATGATAAATAGTAAACCGAATTCTGTATGTTGAATTTGATTAATTGTTTCCTCGCTTTAACTCTAAAATTTAAAATAAGTTGAAAATTTCAGAAAAAACCGCGAATTGCGAATTTTAATCTAAGATAAAATGCTAGAAACAAAAATAAATTTTATGTACATTTCATGTAGTAAAAAATGTGGTCTTAATAAAATAGTAAAAAATCAAAATTATATTTTTTTGGGACACCCATATAAAAAAGACTTATGTGCTTGATATTTGAGAAATAATTAACTTTTGGCAAAAACATTTTTTTTCTAATGGAAAATACCAAAATGTCGAATTCTTAAGCCAAAAGATAAATTAAAAAAAATGGTTATTCAAAATTGTTTAAATTTTAAAAGAAAAAAACGAAATTATCGAGACAAAATTGAATGGCAATGTCAAAACCTTAGAAATTGGATATTTTTTATCATTAAAAATACAGAAGAATTAAAATCGTTTTACTTATACTTAAAAACGTTCAAAATTAAATAAATAAAAATGCCAAACTATTGATTTCGAACAATTCTAAATTGAAAGCGATCAAAATTTGACAAGTTAATATTGTAAAATAAATTGAATCTTTGAAAGTAAAAGCTTCTGAAATTCTGTAATTTTAAATTGTTATTACATAACGTAATTATAATTTGACATAAGAGCTAATTAGACGCATTTTTATGAAATCATAAAATTTATTGAATTCTACTTTAAAAGCATTAAAACTAAATAGTACATTTAATTGGCAATTCAATTTAGTTGCAAAATTAAAACCTATGAAAGGAAAAATTTTTTAATTAATCGTTCAACGTGTTAATTCATAAATAAAAAATTGCTGTAATATGACTCCATTTTTTAAAATTGTAAAATTTTTAGCTTTGCATTTCGACATTGCTTTATATTTACATTTAAAATTATCAAATTCAAAGCTGATTCTATAATCTTTTAATATGAAATTTTGAAATAATTAATAGCGTTATGGTCTTACCATTTTCAATAATTATTTAAATTTAAAACTACTACAAAAAGTGTTCACTTTATACAATTTTAATTATTTTCCTTATTACATCGTTTTAAATTCATTTGAATACAAATTTATTAAATTCTTTTTTTTTATATCAAAATCCTTTAATAGAAAATAATAATCATTGTTAAAAAACTTTACAACATAATGTTAAAAAATTGATTTTTTAATTTCCGTATTTTTCATGTTACGAAATAAAAATGCAGAGACGTGAATGCGCGATTTGCGCGCGTAAAATTACTACTAGTGCGTAATAAAATGCATCTTTGCATTTTTCTTTATCAGATACGAAAATTTCCTTATCCTACTTATATGATTCTAGGGCAATTGATTTCTCAAAAAAGGGTTTGCTGATGCTTATCGATATCCTTAATTGATCATATATGTGAAAAAACTGCGTTTGAGAAAGAGAGTTCATTTTTTTATAAACTGGGAGAAATCACGAATATTTACCTGGAGAATTAGGAGAAAGCTGGAAGACTGGAGTTTGAAAAATTGTTTTCTGTCATCCAGGCACGAGATTAGAGTAAACTTCTTTCCTCTTGAAGTCACTTTAATCTTATCACTTTTTTATTATTTAGAACCACTAAAGCTGTTGCTCTAACAAACTGTAATTATGAAGGCTAGAGGAAGCAACAAAGTATCCCTTACGAGGACACAGACGTCGAGGAAACGACGCTACATCTTGGCTTTGCCTTATAAATTCTTTGCCATTACACACCAGTTCCTATGTTAGCCTTAGAAATGCGGTCTTTTGCGTTTTCACTCTGAAAAATGTTCAATGTTGCTTATAAAAAGTAGGAACCAAATTGTACTCAGTGACTTCCCCTATGGTGTTCCTACATTAATTTTAATGCCTTTAGATTCATCCCTATTGATGTCATAATGTATAGCGAACCTAATTTTCTGAGCTTCTCCCAACAAAATGTGTGATTAACCCGAGGTAATGCCTGCTTAAAATCCACATGTCCACATGTCTAAAATAAAGATTAGAAATGTAGGTTGTCAATGAAATTACCTTTTCGAAAACAGAACATCAACTCACTGATGTCTGGTGACAGGGGGATTTCGGATTTTGATCGCTTTACGTTCAGCTTATCAAGGAGGGTTGCTACGCCCTGAAAGTTATACTGACAGAAAAGGCTATATTACCCTCTTCTTCGCGTTAACCAACAGGGCACCGGAATAGTACCAATTCACTAGTTTCAGTTCCAAATTACGACAGCGAGAGAAACTTTCAAAGTGTTTTTTGCTTTACGCTTCTACTAGAGGTATCGTATTTTTATAAGTCACCTGCGGCTAGGTTTTACATTTTAAGCAACAAATATAAATATTCCTTTATGAAATTAAAATGATTAATATCAATCAAAAACTACTCTGAATTGATGCCGAACGACATTACGGCTGCACTTCACCACTCCTACAGGAGCTTCAGACACCTGTATCAGCCGCTCCTCTAAGGTCCAAACCACAGTCACGGAAAAACCGCCTCAACGTTAGTTGGCGTAAGGAAGGCAGCGTTGCTACTTTCTGAAGTCTTGCGCATCCCTTCAACTTAGAAGAGGAATAAAATTCTATCGCACTAATTGATTTCTTAGGCCGTTAAACCTATTACATTCCCCAAACCTGACTCTGATTTGGTGCAGGTGACACCACGGCTGCACGTCAGTACTCCAAAAGGAGCTACGGATACCTGTTGTAGCCACTGAAGATCAGCAAATATTTCCTTACCGCTCCTTCAAGGTTTATGGATGAATTTAATTGTCAGCTATTTGTAGGATTTTGATTGGACATTTAATCACAGACAAGAATGTATTTTACTTTTACATTTTATTAAATTGAATCATCGTGCAGAGGATTTTGGTTTACATTTCGTCTGCATGTAATATTCTAAAATTTTTACTTATAGGATTTATGTTGCCCACGGAAATGTCCATAATTTCATTTCGGCTCAATACGTCAATCACGCCGCTATTCATGTTTATTTTTGCTCGTTTTCCAACGCCATTGATGCGCGTAAATATTCCACGAAGAAATGTATTATTATGCCCAAATATGGCGAAGACATCACCAGTGGATGTTGTTAGAACAATTTGCTCTTCAATTGGCATGGCCTTAGGCATAGCACGCGCTCCTCTCAATTCAAGTGGTTTATCCTCAGGAAAAGTGTATCGTCGAATTTCAAAAATCCGGCGCGGACTTTTATGTGGAATAAGCCTTATGAGGCTAAGTTGCTCAACTGGGAATCCAAGTATGAATAAAGGACAATGCCGCGGAAGAGGAGACCTGGACCTTGCAATACGAGAAGGCCCGGCAGGGGGAACAGCTCTTGCTAAGGAATGTTTTTCTGCAGCAGAAGAAGGTTCACGACGAGGATTACTTGCAATTGGGTCACCATTAGGTAAGCAGTCAAAATGTAAACCGAATTCTGCAAAAAGAAAAAGCATTTTTTTAGTTCAACTACGTTGGTTTACCATAAGCTCCTCGTAGAGAAACTTCAAGGCAAGAATTTGATGAAATTAGGAGAGTGTCAAAAGTTGTAATACTGACCACTCGCAGTAAAAGAGAATTAAAGTCTCCTAAATTGTGGCATTATTTTTTATAATCCTAAATTTTCCTTTGTCTGTGAATTTCAAACTTTTGCAATTTTTTTATCTATTATTCAAAAATTTCAAGCTTTGTATAAAAACAGCAAACTAAGGTCCCGATCAAAGAATCTAAAAGACCGTCTCAAAAAAAAATATTTTTGTAAAGTTATTAGCATTTAAAACTTTAGACTTCTACAAAAAAAATTGCAGACAACACATCTCAAAATGCTCACAAAATAAGATACATCGGGAGTTTTCACAAAAATTCGAAATAATAGGAACATAATTTTTTAAAAATAGAATAAATGCAGATATAATATCAAATTCAATTTAAAAAGTTTCAATTTTTGACCAAAAGATTTGCATTTGTAACAAAAACGTTAATTTTCAACTCATTACTTATCACTTTCCATCCAAACAGTCAATAGGGTGGTCAAAATATTTGTTAGAAATTTTGTTTTGATATTTTAGGCAAAATTTGTATAAAATCTACACAAAAATTAAGTCATTTTTTAACAGAAATTAAATTTAGACATTTCGCAATTCAGTTTTATAGGACTACTTAATACTGATAATAAGACCTTCAAATTGACTGATTAAACACTTTATTATGATTGCATATAATTTTCAAAACACTCAGATAAATCGAGGAAATAATAAATTATATATAAAATAAATAATTGTTTGAATAATTTGTTAATATTTTTATTAAAAATCTCTCAGTAATGCTAGAAAGTTGCGGTATTTTCAAGAAATGTTCATTCTGGGTCCAAATTTTAATTAAAGTAAGGAAACACTTGCTGCTCTATTTTTTCTGTGGAAAAATTGCAAAATATTGCAAAAATTAAAAATATTGTAATATTTCATTCTACTTACCAGCAGAATTTAGAATAATAACAATGATGAAGATCAGAGTAATAGGGTTCGTCATTTCTTTTCAATTCAAGAAAAAAAGTTTAACGCAAAATTTTCAGAACAGCTTCACTAATTATTAATTTGATGTTTTACGTATATAGAATCTTCTGAGATAATTATATTTTTCACCTTCTTGAGCATACATAATAGAGTGCTTATCTTTCAGTATCACATAATTTATTAAGTCTAGTAATGGTTAACTCGTAGCTCGTTTATTACTATTTGACTTGAAGAAACCTGGATAGTTTTATTTTTTGAAAAGTATACGCTAGTTAAAATCTCCTGATTTATCATGTTAACTTTTAAAATTTTGTATTTAATTAAATTTTTTTTTGATTAGGTAAAACTGTGAAAAATTCTAAGCCATTTAATGGTCAGATGGAGATGCCTGAAAACACCTTTGGAAAAAAAATTTCGCGAAGTTATGGGCAATTAAAATTCTGATTTTGATTTAAAAAAGATAATTGTAGGTTTCCCAACAAAATAAGCTCTCAAACTTGGGAAACAGGGGTGATTTCACAAAAATAGGGGAATAATAGAAAATTAAATTAAACAATAAAGTAAACGTAACGATAGCGGAAAAAAAGAAAATTTCGAAATTACGATTGCATGCTGGGGATATTACCCCAAAACTAAGATAAATAAAGCGATACACGGCTTACCTTTTTTCCTTAGTCTATCGCTGAAGTAAAGAAAGGCCATAGGAAGGGGAATGAATGTACCCTTTTAGAAAAATTTTCTCTTTAGTCTTAAGCGGGCAAGATTTAAAATTCGCGCGTCAATTTTTTAACCTGTCAGTTTATGAATTCGTTTTTATGAGAAATAGAAAATATATCTATTTTCCATGAGAAAGAATTATAGTCTTTGCAAGGAAATTGCTCGTTTTCGTTTCGAGGTTTGGAAAGGTGCAATTTAATATTTGGCATAATAAATTAGTCTATTATTTCCTTGACAGACTTACCCTTTCTTGGATTATTGTTTACTGTTATATGATATACTTCGTTCTGTGATTCTACAATGTAACATTTTGTTTTCCCGACATCTTGTAAATTTAGTTGCACGTATTCTAATTTTAATAAACATCTTAACCACATTTTTCCTGAAGTCGATATTTTCAAATTACTTTTTTTATGATGTAAATTATTATTTAACTAAATAAGAACCACCCCCTCTGCAAACATCCAGTTGTGGAACTGAGTTATCCAAACTTTAGATTGAAAATGCGACTACATTAAAAATGAAAATTAAAATCCGAACTGGTATTATTTATGTATATTTAGAAAACTGATTCTAATAAAATTTTTTGCAATATTTAAGAGAAATCGCATAGTATGCAACTTTCCGAGGTTTCGACGAAGACGTACCTAACGTCTAAACTTGTGGAGAGGACGGCTTACATAAACGGATTCAAGCGGACTTACCGTCAAGCCGAGATTCGAGTCTAGGTTATGCACCAGATTACGTTATACTTTTTTATCACTATGTCCTAGCATTACTCGAAATTCTAAAGGACCCTGCGTTTGAATTAGCGATAAGACTACCATAGTTTGTATGGTATGGGATCGGTATCACCCAAGAAACAGAACGAGATGATGGAACGCAACCAACACTGCAAACAAGGGGGAGGGGGTACCGCTAGAAGCAGCCATGTTTCACTCTTCGCACAATGCAGCAGCACTACTACTGGTAACGAGAAATAACAGTACAGGGCCAATCGCCGCAGCAGACGGAAACAACCCTGCAACACCACGTCGTTAAGCTCCACTAATAGCTTCGAAGACAGTACGTGGAAGACTGGACCAGCCCTGTATCACAACTTTGGAGACGCCCCTCTGCTCTGGAAAAGACGAGTGAGCAGTAATTTCTATAGGGTTTTGGGACCAATGAGAGGACAAGCAGCCCAGAAGACGAGCGCAATAAGCGGACAGCAGTTGTACTAAGTCACACATTAGTCTAAACAATCAAGCAAGCCTTCTTTACTTCAATGGATCAATCGATAGTCTCGACAAGGAAATACTGAGCGTCGAGAAGAGAGTAACGGAAGTAAGCGGAGAGGAATACAGAACTTGACACTTATGCAATTGGCTTGTTGACGGCGTCGTCATCTCAACGGTAAAGGATTACATGTTAAGGATTTGCCATCTAAGATTCCAATAAGAAAAATAAACATAAATATGAATCCCAGCAAGGAAGACCGCGCCCAATGACTTTGGGACACACTTGACTTAAGATCCGACTTCTTTCACTTCAGGCGGACGTCTTTCAGGAAAACCGATCGTGTGAGCTTGCAGATGTAGACGTCAGACGATGTGATTCGAACGGGGGGGTTTCGGACGGTCATTCTCAATTGTGACGGGTCGCTCTGGAAATATGCTCTGTTGTTTCTGTCCTCAAATGTTTTAAATTAGTCTAATTGATTTCTCAGTATTATTATAAATTTCTAAGGGACTGATGGACTGGATTAATTGATTGTCACCGACAGTTGGCCTTCAACAGCTCATTTAATGCCCATGCAAAGTAAATGATTATTTAATTAGGTTTATCATCTTTTTTAAACTCGTTGTATCAATAAAATATGTTTAAGTGACTTTGAAGAGCGGGTGTATTAGCGTAATTAACCTTCAGAAGAATTCACTGTCACGCACGTCATCCCACCCCTCCTTCTGTGTCGTAATAAGTAGGGAGTTGGTCGATTTGAAAGTCGTGACAGGACCCGAATAAACGGGGCTCGGATATGGTAATCGTATCTAGCGCCTTTTTACAAAAGAAAATTAATAATCAATGAGCTCCGCGTTTTATTCTTGAGTCGAAAATTTATGACCCAGGAACTCGGTTTCCTGCGCTATCGGTGTCGTGATAAGAGGCACGTAAGTATCAGCCATTTTGTAACAGGGTTCCAACCTAGGCCATCTTCGGCCAGGTCTTCGTTTTAACGAGTAAAGCAATTTACGACCTGAGAAATTGTGTATAACAATAACTACTGTTAGTTTTCGAGATAGTTTTGTAAGTAAAGATCACTTTTAAATCATCACGAAAAGTACATGTCTGTAAATAAATGCGTTCCAGCGGAAGGCACTATCATAATACATGCATAATATTTGAAATAATTTAGTAGATACCCGTGTGGAAAAATTGAGGTGCACCATTTGGGGGCCCACGCGCATTGCCCTCAAGTCTTCTGGAATCCATGTTGGCAATCCAGGCGGGGACCCTCATGGCAAAGACATGCCAATCCATAGGGGTCCAGCATGGGCTTATCTCATGGATCCCTTATGGTTGCCATCATGAAGTACTCTTGGATTTATTTTGAAGGTGCTGGCATCTGTACCGGCATATCTCTGGACTGAGAACGCTATTTTGTCCTCTTTAGAGTGAATGCATATATTACATTTTTACACATTATATTACAAACACAATCCGTAAGGATAACCAAGCCGGGCCCTTCCTTTGGTATTTCGATACATTTCTTCTAATGTTTAACAAATTTCTATTTGTTTAAACTAATTTTATTTTCTTAATCTGTTTTTGTTCAATAACTAAAAAAATTGAATAGAAAAGAAAACATACAATGAATTACGACTTTATAAGAATTTTTAGAACAGTAATTAGTTAAACAAATTATATTTATTTGAACAGTTAAAAAGTGGCTAAGGTATTCTTTCTACACACCATACAGTCAGAAACATAATTGCATGTGTTCCAGGTTATTTCATTTTCGTACTTAACGATCAAAACTGCTTTAGCAAATAAAGAATATAAAAACCAATAGAAATTTTTTAAACGTTAAAAGTTATGCGTCAATATAATGCAATTACTTAACAAAATGTAGCGTAGGATTCCTAAAGAATTGAAAAGTGTTTAAAAAGTTATCGGAAATATTTAAATGATTTATTAGTAATTATTTGTATAAAAAAGACGACGGAAATTACTGAAAAATAAAAATAATACGTACAAATGTCGTTTTTTTATTTGTATGTCATATGTAGATAGAAAAGCGTTTTTTCTATGACCCTAGTATATATGTATATTTATAAATGTAATTAAAATGTTTTTCGTCGGGATCGGGTGCTAATCTGAAAAATTGCACCCGATCCCAGCGAAATCGCGGTAGAATTTCAGCCATAACCACATCTCACTACCGTGTGATAAGTTGTTACAGTCTGTGATGGAATCAATACGTCGATCTAGCAAAAGTCTCGTGCACCCTAAGGACACGGACCGACCCAAAAACGACCGCCTTCTGCATTTTCCCTGCAAGAGTTTTACCATATTGTTTACACGCAGGGATGCTTTTTAGGTTATTAACCAGCGAAAGCTTGCCACTTCCAAGATCGTCGATGATAAGGACGATTAATTTAACAGAATATTCCGGATGCAATCGTCGCAACTCCCTTACGAAGTCTCTATACCTCTTTGTATTTTCATTCTCCTGGTTCGCGTCTCAAAGTCAAGGAAAACTATGCAAGGCCTAGAGTGTGCAAAGGAAACAATTGTCAAGAATATCAAGTTCCAGTATATGCGTCACTTCTCATTCTCGAAAATTGACTCTTTTGCCCTAGGAGCGTTTATCGGAGCGATATCAAGGTTAATGTCGTAAGAGTGACCGAGATGGTATTAAAGCAATCTTAGTGCCGCATTATGCCTTTGGATGTAGGTTGTTCCCGCATGAGTTGGGCAACTAGATAGTATGCGTCCTATGTGCTCGGGGTGTGCATGGCACGCCCTGCAGATATCATCGGGAATATCTTGGCTCAAAATGTAGCGACGGTATGTTAAGGAGGAAATGACACCATCTTGACATGCCAAAATTAAACTCGCCGTGCTTGACATCAATCCGGGTGATTTAAGGAAAGCGAAAGTTAGCTCTTACGACATTGAATGATCCTCCATATTTATGTGGAAGATGCCGTGCATCCTCTTATCGAGAAGCTCTTCCCGGAAGTTTTTCTCCTGTTTTTTTCAGAATGACGGGCTTTCAGCGGTGAGTGCTCCAGATAGATAAGATTTGATGCATTCTGCTCAAACCTGATACTAAGTTAAATTCGAGTGTTTCAGCAGCCTCCGCTGCTGCTTTGTACAGAAACGCTCCTATGCCCACTTCCTCATGCTTCCTAACCATTTTAAGAAGAGGGTCTCTTCCATTTGCGACTTTTGCGACTTACATGCATAAACTTTCGTGTCCCGATATCAAAAGACCTAAGCTCGTTCTTCGTCTATGGAACCACTCCAAATGAATAGAGTACTACCGGAACGGCAAGCATGTACGTTGCAGATACTTTGTTCATCGCCGACCGTTCGGAAGACCAAATCTGCCAGATGAGCCACTTATATCTGCTTCGGAGAGTATCCTTTATAGATGTCACATCCTGAATGTGGCTCTGTGCTACGCCCAGGTATGTATAAGTCTCTCCAGCGCAAAGGTGTCGTATAGCGCTTCTGTCGACGAGCTCAGGGTCTTCAGAAATGCCATTAAGTTTTCCTCGCTTTAAATAAACCTTGGCGCATTTTTCTAACCAAAATTCCATTCCTATTTCCTTAGTATATATTTCGACAATCCCAAGAGCTAGATGTAGTTGCTTTTTATTTTTAGCATAGATCTTCAGATCATCCATGTAAACTACATAAGTGACCTTGTGCTTTCGATTTGCAGGTTTGCCGCAAAGGTACCCCTGAGAATAGCGAAGTGCTAAAGAGAGTGGAAATAATGTGAGGCAAAAGAGGAGTGGGCTTATGGAGTCGCCCTGAAAGACACCTCTTTGGCAAGTGACCTTGTTAGTTGTCACACGATTTTTTTCAAATAGGACCGTAAATCTGGTTTTCCAAAGTGGCATCAATCTATCTATACACCTCACAATTTGCGGATGAACCTTTAAGCTTTCCAAAAGACTGATGATAAGTTTATGAGAGGTCAAATCGAATGCTTTTCGGTAATCAATCCAGGCCATCGATATGTCATTCTGGTAGAATCCTGCATCTTTAAAGACACATCTATCGATAGGCAGGTTCTCCCGACATCCTGCTACGCCTTTCTTTGACCCGCGTTGTTCATACATTTCTTGCCACACAGATCCGATTGCCCGAACAATCCAATCATTTATGGAAAGCTGTAAATATCTTATACAGTGTATAAGTCCTCTATCGAATTCCTGCTCACGGTTGGTCTTGTCACCTCTCTTTCTTTGCTGCTGGTTTCTTTTTCTCTGGTAGAGCAGGCGCTCCCCTCACATAGCCCCTTTCTTAGAATACTTCGGCATGGTTTCGCAGACGTTGACGCGAAAAGTGCGATAGCTCTGGGTGTTTCTTGCACCACAGAGCATGCAGTCGTGCCACGTAACTCTCTCATTCAGAGGTTACACTCGCTTCGGAGCATTCTAGCAAGTCGTGATTTTGTCGCTCCATCCACCTAAAAGCCCCAAGATTTCACCGAGCCACCGCATTGAGTCCATTTTCATTGGCTCCCCCAGCTCTAGAGTGGTCGGCATTATTGGCCGTCCCATTGTCGGGAGCCCTGGGCGTTCTATTGGTTTGAACCGCACTTACTACAACTATGTTTGGTGTTATCAATTTTGTTCCCACGAGAAGTTAGGGAAAAGGGTTCGTCTATTCTTGTAGAGCCCTGCATACAAGGATAAGGCTTCGTACTCTGAGAGGTCGCCCGATATTTCAGAGTCACCGTTCCGATCACCTCACCCAGGTTCCATTCAGCTTTCAGCACGGGCTTCACACCTCCGTTGGGGGTTAATTCCTTCGGAACCACCCCTGGACAATTGTGCGCGACTTCCTATTAATTTTTTGTAACCATATTCAACAGAAACCCTTGGTACACAGACGCTGTATACGCAACCCGAGGACACGTTCGATGGCTTTGTTATAGGCCTTTCGGTTTCATTCTAGAGGAATCAAAATCGAACCAAATGGCTTTCCGGCGGAGAACCAAACCCCGGTCACCCGCGTAACAGGCGGGGATACTTACC
>JAAAKG020037293.1:0-19218 GCA_010014905.2 Druon quercuslanigerum
TATGTACCATTTGTCTAATCTGGCCATACTTTTTTCTTCAAGACTCAGATTAATTAACATTTTATCCAGCCCAGTCATTCCCGACGGTACATTTTTCTTGCTGGTTGGGGGTGTCACACACACTTGCTTAAAACTTTTATTACCTTTAAAAAACTTGTTTATCAATTGCTGTTCTTTTCATCCATTGTATCTTAAACTCTGTTCTCACGGATAATCTCTTTCTTTTTTAAACTCGCATGCCCCACTTGGGGCGCCAATTGTAACCGCCAACTTGTGGGTCGTTATTAACTAGAAAGGGTTAATTTAATAACCGGACTTATATCATTTGCATTGTAATAAATAAAGGGGCCCCTTTTGAAGAAAGAATAAGATTCTTTTAACAATAGATGTATTTATTCAAATAGACCTATGCTAACCTTTATCTTTTTTATATATGTTCTAATCACTATTATAAATTATCATAAGATCCTGCTTCAATCAGTGAATATGGAACATATAGCGGAGTGCGCATTAAATCGAATAATTGTCGATTCTGGACCTATTTTTTAATTCGATCTTTTATTTTCTATTGTATTTCTGACGTAATCGGAAACGCAATATTATCGGCGTATATTCATTCTTGAGAAAACTCAAATTCATTATCTATGATGTGACAGTTCGTTGACCCTTCCCTTCTGGACGTAAAGGTTCTTTTTAGGTATATCATCTGTTTATTTTTCATAGGTGGGTCAATAGACCACAATCATAAATTCCTTAAGCAGGGGGAGAACACATTCCCTCAACACGTGGTCGGAAAAGGGATATTCCCGTGAAGGTACAAATACTAATTATTAAGCCTTTCGTTTTTATATCGCCTGTCGCTCAAGCTTTACTGTCTAGATGCAAAAAAGGCTACCTAGGTCTGACGCTTACTCCACGAGGGGCTCAGGCCACTCGGTATACCAGTCGGTCGCTATTGTTATGGCGCCTCAGCTGGAGGGTGGATCTAAGGGACGAGCTTCTGCAAGCGCTGTAGTTAAGCATTTTAGGGCTTTCGATTAAGAACTGACCTACCCGAATTTTTATGGGGCCCTTTTATACCGAGCTGGCCTTTGAGCGTTGATTTTGCCATCACCTCTTTCAGTCTTTTCGACATAGATATTTCCTGAGATCGTTTGCAAGGTACTGTTCCCGCTCATTCTCATACTCTGTGCTGCGCGGGATGTAAACATTGGTAGGTTTTAGTTTCTAAATTTTATATAGACCCTCGTAAAGTGCCACAAATTTAGCCATCGTGCCTGTAGCAGGGTTCGACACATCGCAGGCTTTTGCCAGCAGCCAGTGTCCGATTTCAAAAGTTATTTCTTTCTTCCTAATATGGAGTCTTTCCAATTTCTTCTCTCTCTTTTTCTTAATCCGCTCCCTCAGCACCACTAGTTGCTCTTGCCGATTCTTTTCCGCCTGATTTAATTAATAATGGTTTCCATGTTATTTATTTGTGAGTACCATTCAACGTGTTTTACAGGAGATAGCAGGGTTCTGAAGAATGGTGCTAGTTCGCGGTTTACTCTTTCGACCTTATTGGCCTGAGCATGTCGTATGGAGGTGAGGATGACTTTTATTCCTTTCTCATTTAATGCTTGCCTCCATCGGTGACTAGTAAATTAAGTAACTCTGTCTGAGAGAACCTTTTGCGGTTTTCCCATGTGTTCTTCAAAGTCCTCCAATTTTTATATCTCCATCTCCTACGTGACTTTTCGTAGGGGATAAAGTTTTGTATATTTCGTAAAAGTATCTATCATGACCAAAAGATAATCATACCCGTACTTTGTTTGCGTTAAGGGACCAAATAAGTCAATTTTCACGATCTCCAGTGGTTCTTTTGCTAACAGGGGCTCCTGGATGGCCTGGGGAGCTTGGGTAGCTATTTTTTTTCTTTGGCATGAGTCACACGTTGCCAGGAGCTGACGCGTGGCTTTAGCTAATTTTGGTGCGTAAAAGGATTCTCTTTTTATCCTGTAGGTTTTGTCAGGTCCTAAGTGTCCGTATGAGGTATGGAATTCCCGCATAATCTTCTCGGTAACGTCAGGCGACAGGTAACTTCTGAAAGCTGTGCCACTTTGAATCACGTCGCTTTTCCCGCTTCCTTTTCCGCCAGCGACATGATTCGTTGAATTTTCTTGTTGCTGTGTTGTTTTTGTGCGAAGCCTCTGATCTTCTGTTTAATCTCAGGCGACCCGTAGTAGTTTAAGGCATTTATAATCACCCTTGCCTCTCATCTGTTTTTCTTGTAACTCTCTCCGTCGTCATGATATTGTCGGCCATGATATTGTCTTTGCCCGGCAGGTGTTTGATTTTTATATCGCAGTCCTGTATGTCCATACTTTTTTCTCCAAGAGTTCTAGGTTGCCTGTAAATAGGCAAAAATAGTATCTCCTGTGTGATTCTTCTGCAAAGCAGCATTCCACAGGAGAAAATCTATAGCGCAGACTGCAGCTACTACCTCTTCGACAACGATGCATAACATCGAGAAGGGAGAACTGGAGTGAGACTATAAAAAGAGCAACCCAACCGAAAAACGAGGTTCTAGATCCTGTAGCTGAAAGGCACAGATCGGAGAAGAGAACCAGTAGGAGAAGCCCAGAGCCTAAAACCTTCTGGAGCTTGTTCTATATAGTTCAATTCTAAAAAGAATAAAACTTCAAGATATTTGAATTTTATTCAGTTAAGTTCTCTCCACAAAAACCCAGTTAGATGGCATCCTCTGAAGCTGTTAACAAAAGATACTAATCTTTAGAGATCTATGCGTATCAGATCTATGAAATCTTAGACTTGATTTAAGTGTCTCTGAGTTTCCTATCTTCCGTAAAATTCTTAGGGCAAAAGTCCCTCTTTTCGCGCGTTGGAATAATAAATGTTTTATTTTAAGGCTAAAGCCTCGACTTACTTGAATATACTCTCCATTTTTAGCTCTGCTTTCTCGATTGACTACAGAAATAGAACCTGTAGTCTGTGACTTAGAGACTTGAAAACCTCTATAATCTGTTGCAAGCACATATTGCCGAGTGAAGGCTAGACGAGGAATAATATTCTTGAAATAATAAATAAGACCTGCGTGTCTTTCTAAAGTCTGCATTTTGAAACAACTCGTAGACGCTCGTCCCTTACTTCCGCACTCCAGCTGAGGCGCCATAACAATAGCGAACGTTGGTTATACCAAGTGGCCTTAGACCCTCGTTGCGTTAGCCTCCGTCGTAGGTAGCCTGTCTCGCATCTACAGATTAAAGCCGGAGCGACAGGCCATATAAAAACAAAAGGCTTAATAATGAGTATTTTTACATTCACGGGAATATACCTTTTTCAACGACGTGTTATGGAAATGTATTCTCCCCCTGCTTAAGGAATTTATTATTGTGGTCCATTGACCCATCTATGAAAAATAAACAGGTGCTATACTTAAAAGGAACCTTTGCCTCTGAAAGGGAAGTGTCAAAGAACTTTTACATCATAGTTGATGAATTTGTGTTTTTTCAAGAATAAATATACTCCAATTATATTGCGTTTCCAATTACGTCAGGAATAAAATAGAGAATATAAGATCTAAATAAAAAATAAAACCAGAATCGACAGTTATTTAATTTATTGCTATTATTTAGAATTATAGAACCAGGATCTTGTGATAATTTAAAATAGATACTAGAACATATATGTAAAAGATAAGGCTAACTTAGGTCTATTTGAATAAATACATCTATTGTAAAGAGAATCTCATTCTTTCCGGTCAAAATCTGAGAAATTTTGCGAAGAATGATATTGAAGATTTTGTTAATTCAAAAGCACTTCGTTTTTTCGATACGATGCAATTGAATTCCTCACTTTTAAGCAGAGATTCTGCTTTCTAGGTTCTTAACAAACACTACATTGAAGCTTATACCGTCGTTGGTACACTAAAAGTGGTTATCGACGCTGTAGAAAGAGCTGTGGCTTTAATGCAACGGTTTAACGGGTCTCTGACTAAAAATGAGAATCAGCTGCCGGCACTTTATCTGGGAATCGAAGGACACATTGAAGTAGAATTTATGTGAAATTAATGCTTTTTAGAAGAATTAGGAAGTCTTTTAATTTCTTAAATGAATTATGAACTGCGTCGTTATATATTATGATTAATTGGAAACAAATGATACTGGTATGACAAATGTAATATTTCAAACTCTATGAAGGGTAGTTTTTTGTTCCTGTCAAACACATATTATATTTTATAAAATTAACAATAATTAATCATTTTAATCATTTCTGAACACTTATGATATGATAATGTTACAATTCTGATAATTACTATCGCGTTATAATTTTGTCTAATAAGTTTCTAATGGTTTAAAATTTTTATATTAGATAACCTGATGACTGGATCCGTCTGATTCTGAAACCTCATTCTTGTAGAATCCTGAATAAAAATTTTGGAAGCAGTCTTACCAAGAATCTATGAAAGGTTCCTTCGAACGTTTGCTGAGGTCTAAGGGGAATGCACTTCAGTAATAAACTGATTTTTAGGAAAAAATGGAAATTTATTAATTTTGTGACACTGGTAACTTAAACATTAAAATTTTTTAATTAATTACTTGTTAACAGCGAACGACATATATGTCTGTATGTTTCAGATAATTAAAGAGGAGAATTGGGTAATAGGGAGCAGCGGAAAATATGGCATAGTCGATTTTATAAAAGTCTGCATATTATGAACGAGTAAGAATAGTTTCAGTGTATGCATTTATAACTGCAGTATTAAATAGTGCAACAAATAATTCAATTAAAATAATAGTTAATTTTTAAAGGAAATAAGTTTGAAAGTTCTGGATTCGAAACTGATCCAGCCTCGCGTTCCTGTTCCGGTTGAAACAGTCCCAATAAGTAACATTCTTTGCCCGGAACGAAATCGGAACCAGAACGGAAGCAAGTCCGTTTTGATTCCGAACCATTCTATGGAAGTACATAGAATGTACACAACATATTTTATTATAATTAATCGATTAATCGATCATTCCTTTTTATTTAAGGAAAACACTGGCAAGCACATTTATATTTGTAATTACAAACTTTGATTAAAAAGGTGGATTTCAATGAAATACATAACTAGCCTCATTCACGAATCTTAGAATACAACTTCGGGGCAAAAATTTAATTCCAATTTTTAAAATTTTACTTTTTTAATGTTCTTTTTATATATTTAAATATTTCTGTTTTATATTTTGCATATGTTTTTGAAGCATTCGCGTTTTCGAATTTTTTTAAATATATTTTTTTAATTTGTTAAGTGGAATTTAAACCAATTTTATTAACTTTTTATTGACTAATCAATTTTAATAGCTAGCTTTTTTTAGTTTGTTAGTTGCACAAGATAGATTAAACATTTGAACAAATAAATATATGCTTTAGATTCTGAAAAAAGTAACTATACATGTATTATTGCAGATAGGGGGTCCATATACCGTGCGTTTCTGCTGAACATCGTTAAAATAATTTAGAAGCGGTCGTGGGCAATTGTCTAGGGATGGTCCCGATTAAACAGCCGATAAACAGACGCATCATATCCGTGCCGAAAGCTAAAGTGCACCTGGGTCAGATGTCTTAAACGGAGATTCTAGAATTCTAGGCGACCTTTCAGGGTATGGAGCCTTATCCATGTTTTTGGGGTTCTACAAATACAGACGAATCCTTTCCCCAGCTCCTTGGGGAAACAAAAAAGACACCACCAAACCACAAAAAAGTTGTAGATGCGATTCAAAACGATCGAATGCCCATGACTTAGATGGAAATGCGACAAAGAACTGTTAAAATGCTAAGATGCCAGCATTACCCCTTTTCACGGAGGCTTTATGGCGCACTCTCAAAAAATGGATATGTACTTTAAACGCTTCCTTGAGTGATGTATGAATAAGGCCCAGACGAAGAGCAGAAAGTGGCGATGGGACCAACCGCGGAAAGCAGGCAACTTTTGAGAGACGATCGCGATTTCAGGACAAGAAAGAACATTATTATGCAGGTTCTTTCTGGCTAAAATGGACACCTTTTATTCTTGAGGATATCTGCGATGTGATTGACCATAGCTTGCATCAACTGGACAAGAAGATTGGATGTGTAAAGACGGAATGCGCCGTCTGATGACCGTTCACGTGAAAGGTTCGAAAGCTCACCCAAGAACTAAGGATCTACCATCACACACTGAACAAGTCAAAGCTGCTGACAATCAAACAGCATATTGTTGAATAAATTTGGGTATTATGTTATTCAAGGAGAATAGTACAGGAGAGGGAGAGATTGGTCAGGGATAATTAACAGTTTCTCCCTAACCAAGCGCACCTCATCAGCGATCTTCCTCTTTATGTCAAAAATCCATCCAAGCCAACGCGGTGTAAAATTTTTTGAGAGAGGTATACAAGATCCGGAAAACACTGTAGTAACAAGAAGATACTAATAATATCTAAGGAAGCATGTCCATCAATCACTGCCGATGAGGTGATAAAATCATTTAGGGGTATGAACAACTTTTCCGCTCTTTCCCAGATGTTATTAAAAACTTCTGGTTAAAGAAGTTCACTTCTACTCAAAAAAATATAACCCTCATATTCACATCATATTTAAAGCCGCAAACGTCTATTCCGCAGTTTAGGGTGTCAGAACGCACTATACGTCTACCAAAAGAGAACGTGGCTCGAAAAAAGGTGTAGCAGGTGGAGTCAATATCCAGCGATAACAATAATTTTCTTCATGGAATGTGATTTGGCTGTAGCACGGCGTGTATGTTTATATATTAGCGAAGAAAAATTGCTTTAAGTGATAATGATGGGGATATCCGTTTATGAAAATACTTATCCTTACGATCTTTTTTATTGTTTTCATAAGAAGCCACTAATGTGCTCAACAAGTCCTAAAAGTTTTATCTTGGGACCGCCAGTATTTAATGTGAAAATAAATCAAACGTAAGGTTCTAAACGACGAAACGACACGGCTACTGCGTAGCGTAGTGCAGTTATGTGACTCTTCAGAAACCTTAATTCTTTTAATTGAGCACATTGATGTGAAAAATTATTAAGTACATGTAAACTATTTAGTTTGACGAATCTTCTACGTTTTACGTATTTTGCTCCTGCATTTAGGTATGGGTACTATATCAAAGTCTGCATAATTAGAAACAAGCTTTGTGATCACTTCGCTCTTCGAAATGGGAATGACAGAGTATATTTGTTGTGTACCATCAATTTTATTACAATTTTTAAATGTTTCGCTTAAAAGTTCTTCTGCTGCTTTGTATTCGTCCTTATCACAGAATTCGACATAAGGCCATGTAAATTTCCTTTTTTTAGCAGCCGCTCTTTTGAGAACACCACCAATGCCAACACAGCAACCTCTTCCATGTGCAGTTGCATTGAAGATTTCTTCCGCGATACATCCGAAATCTTTCTCGTAGAGTCTTGAGTTGGAAAAGTTCTTACGGTTTTTGTGCTGTAATCGTACTGTAAAAGAAGTTTGTAAATCGATCCTGTGATTTAAGATTCTCATCGCCGGGACAGTTTGGACATTCATTAAAATAACACGCTATTTGTGCCGGATGACAAACCGACTGAGCTATCCAATGCTTGAAGATTGGGTGTGATAGATAATTAGACTTAGCCTGTGGTTTTATATTTCCACCAATAAACACAAGCTTAGCTTCATTTACTTTTTTAAAGTCGATTTGCTTTTGTCTCTTAGTTTTCATGTCAAGAAAATTGATGTCTTCCTCTTCGAGAATTTGCTAACAGGCATTTATAGAGGGCTTTCCCTTTGACTTAGTTTCACTTTTAAATAAAATATAAGGAATTTGTCCAAGTAAACATTTCTTGCGGCAACTATTGCAAATTAAATTGTTTTTTGTTTATAAATTAAAAATTTTTTGAAAATTTTCGGGAACAGACCTAACATGTTTTTAAATTTTACTGTGCCCAGATTTTCCAGAAGGATTATAAATATTTTACTAACATGCATTTTGGCAACGCTGTATCCATATACGAATGGACTAAAAAACGAGTATTTAAATTCGTATTAATTAAAGAAAAAGAAAATTATTATGACAAGCTGTGTCGCTAATGTGATTTTTACGCTTAAGACGGTGCGTGTGAAATGTAAAAATGTATTTGAATGGTCCGCGGTCTAAACCTGTTACCTGACATTTTAGAAATTTTATACGCCAAAGGAAAATCGCGGTTTTTTTGCAATTCAAAAATTTTTTTTGGAGACCTAAAATGTTTTTTCTTCATTAACTACAGAAAAATAATCGACGTCAGTTCTATAACATTTTAATGATATGTTAACGTTATGCGACAAGTGAAAACTTTTTCTATGTTATCTACAAGGGTTCCAGGGTCTAACCCTGTTATCTGCAGTGCTCCACATCTAATTTTCTATTGCTTTTCCGCACTCACATTTTTTATGATTGTTTTGCAAGCAAATGTTCAACAAAATGTTAATAATCGCATGTCAAATATAGCTTTTCTTTCGAAAATCTAAAATAGTTGATGGCAAAAAATTGCTAATATGAAGTCAAAGTAGGCACAAATAGCTTTTGAGACACACACAGAATAAGACCCGGCTTGGCAATTATCGACATATTGGGGCCCTAATAAAAACCCAAGAAAAGGTCCTACAAATCAGACTCTACCTAAAAATATGTCGGCCAAAATGGCAATAAAAATTTCGTTTTCTGAATCTTTCTTTCACTTTTTTGCTATTTGTAAAGAATGTCACATTTTACCTTGAAATCTGAAAGACTATTTATTTTTATTATTAATTTATCACATTAGATACACATAAATACATACACTCACACATGTACATGCTATGCTATGAAACTATGGATGTGTATGGAATATCTACGTTACTCGTTTCCACATAATTTTTTAATAGATCGTAAGCTAAGCCAGAGAAAACATTCTCTAGACTTCAGAGTTTAGATATTTAGAAGGCCCTTCTATTCAAGGCTTCTATTATGTTTGAGGTACATGATAACCAGTATATCGCCCGCATAGCCAATAACGTGGTGGCGTTCACTCGGTGAGCAGACTAAGCAGTTCATCCACTACCAAGCACCACAGCAGGGGAGATCAAACACTTCGCTGCGGACATCTGGTGTTAACGGTACCACATAAAGTGGTATCACCCTTAGTCGTAGTTAGGTTCCTGTTATACAACATGTGGTAGGTCAATTCCATGAATACAATAGGCAATATCTATTAACGATCCCATCGCGAGGCCTTTCCGCTGCAGTTTTCCTTCGATTAGGTTAACTGCTGTGCTGAGAACCGTCCTAGTCGAGTGACCAGTCCTAGAGGCGCGTGGTTGCTTCTAAAGCGGCCCTTATGAAGGGACGGAAATCCATAAGTGCAGTATACACGATCCTGTCTGCTGTCGGAATGAAAACTACTCTCGCAGCTCTCCATGCCGTCGGAACATAACCCAACGTCAGACTAGCCCTAACAAGTCTTACAATTAGCCCTATGATTATCTCACCATCCCTCTGTAAGAAGACTGGATATATACCATCTGGACCAGGAGACTTGTAAGGACTGATGGACTTCAGGGCCCACCTAACCCTGGCTGGGATAACAATCTTGTTGGCTAGCCGCTGTTTCGGGCCCACTTTGTCCATATACGGCTTTATTGCCTCAGCGGTGTCGTCCCTCTTCTCCCAACTTTGTATAGCCCGAAAACTGTTTCTTGGTCAGGTTAGTCAAAGTGTCGACGTCAGACTCTGCGTATCCCTCGCCGGGCAATTTCAGTGTACCGAAAATGGCATTCGGATTTCGAGAGAGCATCTTATCCAGTGTAACCACCTATGTTCCTTTCTCGACGTTAGTGCAAAAGCTGATCCAGCTTTCATGTTTTGCCTTACGTATTGCACTCCTATATTCACCCCTCTTGAAGGTCGAGAATTACTGTTACAAGTAGATTTGATATCTTCCATGAAAATCTCAGCCGCTATCTCCAGGGTATCTGCGTCTCTAATTGACCTGGGCACCTCTGAGAGTGCACTTCTTAGTTCCGTGGAAAACTGATCCTAGTCCGCTCTTCTTGGATTTCTGGCACATTAGGGCCCGTACGTACAATATATTCAAACTCAAGCTCTATCCGTGCGTGATCTGAGAACGTGGGTTGATCTGAGAATGTCCGCTTCTTCATGTTATCTCGAAAACGACCGGTGCAGAGAGTGCTGTCAATGACTTCCTCCCTGACCGAGTTACGAAACATCGGGGTGTTCCTCGTATTAAGAATATCTAAATCAGTAGCGATTAGATATGTCACTAGATCGTTACCTCTTGAGTTGATGTGCGTGCTGCCACACTAAGTATGGAGGGATTTCACATCGCACCCTAGCAGAAGGAGAAGACTCCTTACCTTGCAGTATTCCACCAGTCTATGTACCTCCACGGGGGATTGGTATCGCTGATATATGGAAAGTAAGCCGATCCCTGTAAGATCCGTGACTATAAACGTAAAATCTTTAAAACATAGCTCGAGCAGAAGGATGACGTTGACTCCCTTCGCCAGTATGCGAGCCCTTGGGTTGGCCGCCCTACCGCCCCCGCAACAAGAAACCAGCCCCCCCCCCCAAACCAATAATGGTATCTCGAGCTAACTAGGCTTCCTGAATTAACGAAATGCATGTGTGCCTCGCAGCCGTGCCCTTCTGCGAAACTGCAGAGGCGCCTTTTCTGTGATGCAAGTTAATTTTAGTAATGGTTAAAGGGGGAGCAGTCATTTTGGTCTGCTCCTGATCTTTCTGTACATCAACAGGCTCCTGCTGCGCCCTGGCCGGTCACCTTAAAGTAGACCTGAGCAAAGTATTAGAAGGGCCTGTTGTTGAGGCCCACAAGAGCCCACGTCATCATCGAGTCCAGGTAGCTCGTATCCGCCACCACCATCGTCGGGAAGTCAGCTCTCTGAGCGGCTTTCCCTCTTGTCCCCGACGAGTCCCTGTTCGCCGGCTGCTGGGCTGCCTTGTACCTCTCCACAAACTAAGCCCTCTCCCCTGCGATGTGCCCTAGAATGCCTTTCCCACTTGTGAGCCTCAACACTAGATATCAGCGTTGTGGTCGCCGATGTTCCAGGTCCGCAGCTACTCCAATATGCCGCTGCGCTTGGCTCTCAGTCTTCTTTTCAGGGAACCGATGATGCGTTTCTTCTTATTGGGGGACTGATTGACCGCTCCCGTTTCCATAGCCTCACTCATAGGAACTATCAATCACTCAGCCTGATTTTGGCTTGTAGGAGAGACAGAATAGGAAGAACGGGTTATATTAGACCCGTTAGGACTCAACCCATTTCGATACTTCACCACCTCCCTTTCTCATTCCTGTTTTAATTTTGTGACATCTATTTTGATTCCCACGTGTAACTGGGAAATTAAAAGAACCAGGCCTACAGAGCCCCGCATGCAAGGCTAAGGATGGTTTACCCACATTTTCAGTGGTTGCCTGCAAGCAGCCTTGTTGCTAAAGCGGGACAATCGAAACGTAAACAGACAACGATACCTGAAATTTTTCCAATTGAAATGCATTCTATTCCGCAATATACTCGCCTCTTGAGCTGAGAAACTGAGTGGGCCAGGAGTTCTAGGAATTTCAAAGCCGCGAGCGGTAAAATCGATAGTCAGGTGTATTTACTTGTTAAATCATATCAGCGCTCGAAGTCTTTGTGCGGGCTTTTGAAAAAGTATAGAATCTAATAAGGAAATAATTAACAGGCGCTTTTTTCATTTTTAAGATTAAAAAAAATATTTTACAGGTTTAGACCATTCAAAGCATGGAATTAGCCTAATGTAAAGTTTCGAATTTTATAAAACTTTGGAAAGTGGAACTTTCAACATTAGTCACCTTTTTAATAGTCCAAATTAATTTGGTTTAACAAGTTAAAGGTTAACAATTTCAGATCTGTGTGTGTGTGTATGTGTGTGAGTGTGTGTGACTGTGTGTATGAGCATATGTATATGTATAAATGTATCTATTTATGTGGGGGGTAATATAATATTATCCATTGTGTTATTTTCGTGAATTGTCGCTATAAATGCAGAATATGAATCTCCTGTTATCGTGGTATTGTAAAGAATTTTTAGGAAAGCAAAGAGCAATTGCGGTAATATTTAAAATTTAAATAGAAAAAGTAGTTTTGTTATTTTATTTCAAATGTACTTTGAATAAATCAGATTTTAAATTGATTTGCTTTTTAATGGGTTAATTCTTTGAGATTTAATTTCAATTTAGTTTGAATGAATCATATTTTGAAATAATTAATTTTTTTAAATAAATTAATTCTTTGGAAACTGATTTCAATTCGGTTTGAATAAATTGCATTTTGAATTATTTTATTTCAAATAAATTAATTCTTTGGAATTTCATTTTGAATTTACTTTCAATGAACCAGACTTCAAATTTCAAATTTGGTTCTGAGTGAGCCGAGTTGGGTTTATATATGTATATATATTTTTTTTTATTTGATTTCAGATACATTTGGAGTTTAAATTAGATTTATTTGAAGTAGTACTAAACTTAATTTTATTATATCAGAATAATTGTATAGTCAAATTTATTTTTAAAAAAACTGTAACAATGGCCCATTTTGTTAATGTTAACGAGTGCAGTTGTTACGAAACCAACCCCTTACATTTTGATTTTAAAGCGGAGGAGCGCCATGCTTTTACATTACGCCAACCGGAAGCGCAATGCTAATTTAATTTTGATTTAAGCAGTATGGCTAACTTGATGAATAAATCAATTAATCCGGGAACTCTCATTTAGGTAGGTTAAAATTAACTGGAAATATCTTTTGGTATAAGATTGGGTGAAATTAATAAAATTTAATAATTAACATTTCCTGGTGGATCCTGAATGGAGCTAGGAAACCTTCATCTTACCAAATCGATTTGAAAATTTGTAATATTAAATAAGAAGAACTGAGAAAGGTGGGTCTGTTTCTAATTTTCAAAATTATGAAAGAAGATTTTTTTTTAAATATTTTTTTGTTGCTTTTTTCATAAGTGTTAAAAATTTAGGGCCAGCCCCACCTTTCCTGGAGCTTCTTATTTATCATCCCAAATTTTTACTTGGATGTGGCACTTTGTGAGAAAACAAGTTATGAAATAAAAAAAAGTATAGGAAATTTAGGAATATGCTTAAGTGACCTGCTCGTCGGTTGGCCTTAAAAAAATTTATATAAATTTCAATAGTAAACAAATAGAAAAGTTCAATAAAAGAGAATGATCTTGTAGAATTGTCAACATCTTTAATAGGATAGAGGGGGGAAGGAGAAACTTATAACTAGACTATATACAACACCTCCAGCAAGATAACATGTAGACAAATTATTATATCATATTACCGAATGAGAATATCTTGAACTCTCATATTCTTATTTCATACTTAAGCTGTCTTTTGTCACTAGCTTATTCACTAGCGTAATCATTTATTTTTAGCTTGGATTTGGTTATTTAAAATACAGAGCTTACAAGTTTCGAAAACATCTGACTATATTTTCTAGTTTCTATTATTCATTAATTTGTATGATTGCTAAGATAGAACAAGAAGATTTTACTATAAAAATATATCTACATATAATTTAATCTGTAAATCAAATAAGGAAATCATACTAGAACCAGAAATGAAAAACGGTTTTAGGTGTTGGCTGCACTGGCCTTGATCGTAAGTCCATGAAATCAAAGCGTAAATAATCAGAACTACAAGATTTCTGTAGTTTTTCAAAATCCAAACAAATTTAGATCGGATACCAATAACCCGGAGAGCACAGTGGGGAGGTCAACATTGCATTGTTAATTGAAGTACGCCAATGAAATTTATTCAACGAATAGGCAAAGAGACTCATGCATTCGCTTGGTAATCTATATTAACGAAATTTATATATGGCATTGCTTCAGATCAACCCGTCAGGGAAAAACCATGTCATCAAAAATGCTCCGGGAGTTGTCTTACATACATTAGAACCTCGTTTATCGAGATGTTGTGGACCGGCACCAACTTGAATAATCGGGAAACTCGGATAAAACACAGTTCTTAATTTAGAGAGTATTTAGATTATTAACCAATCAGAGCAGAGGTTTAGGAAGATCTGCTCTGGTTGGTTAAGACAAGTTCATATGTATGAATAATGCATAATGCTCGGATAATACGGACTACTTTTGCACTATAGCTTAGATAAGACGGATAAACTATTTTATTTTAATCTCGGATAATCGGGATCTCGGATAAAGCGGGCGCGGATCAGTGATGTTCTACTGTACTTATATCCCAGTAAATTCATTTAATTTTGTGCATAATCGTGACCCCTTACATTCTTAATTATAAATAAAAACAGTAAATGAGGCACGCCACAGTTCTTCTAAAATTATTTTCAAGTTTACACACAGATTAATTTATTAATTTTAACTGATGAAAAATGAGATTTCAAATAGCATTCAATAAAAACCAAAACTTAACTACTTCATGGTTACAAGAGTTCCGTCTAGCGGTCAGAAAAAGTCTCGAACTTATTAGACTTATTAGAGGCAAATAAATAAATAGTCTCATTTCTAGGACTGCGGTAGGAGGATCAGAAAAAGAATTAGGTGCCTTGGCTGTCTGTCGGACGAAACTGAAGTATCTACCGTCGGGCATTTAGACCGCAGGACGGAACTCATGTGCACCTCTCCACACACTACAACGATCACGTTCACTTTTTTTCTGATTTGTAATTGAAATGCACAGAAACACAATTTAAGTTTTATTCAGTGTATCTTTTCGACCTAAATTCTGTGCCTAGTACGAAGGCATGATGACATTGTCTCATTAACCGTGGTTGTGACGCCGCAATTCCCAGACAGGTTGCGCCAAAGCTTCAAAAACTCTGTCATTTGCGGATATGTATCCGAAGTCATATTTCATCTTGGCAGACAAGACAGTGTCAGTTCCTCTTACTGTTACGTAGACGCGGCCGTGGTGCCCCAAATCAGGATCTGTAGGTGGATGGTTGTAATCGTAATTTTCCATATCCGGGTATGTTGAATACTCTTTTTTGTGTACACGTATCGTAACTTTGACTGGCAAATGCTCCTCAGGATTATGTGTGGCATGCACCGCTATGTTCCTCAAGGGCACGCATGAAATAAGATTGCAGCTAGTTGGTCTTCTTATATAAGCCTTATAATCTGGATAGGCGCGAGATGCATGAGGTTTCACCCAAAATGGTTCGTAAAAGGTAACGTAGAGATGCTGACCAAAAATAGAGCCATCCGACATTCTCATCTCAAGAGAGCCTACACAAACTGATTTTGCAGTGAAAAATGGAAATTTATTAATTTTTTGTACACTGGTAACCTAAAAATATATGAATTGTGATTAACCACTGGTCAACAGAGCATGACACATATTTATGTATATTTTAGATAACTAAACCGATCTTCTGAATAGGGGAGTTGCGGGTAATGTGGAGCAGCAGGAAATACGACACAGTCGCTTTTAGGAAACTCTGCTTATTACGAATGAGTAGGAGTAGGCTCAGTGCATTCATTTGTAACTACAATATTAAATAATGTAAAAGTTAATTTGATTAGGATGATAGTTGAATTTTTAAAGGGAAAAAGTTAACACCTGCAATCAAAAGTATTAAGTTCATAGAATATTAAAAATAAAATGCAAGGTTATAAATCCCTATAACTAATCCAACCCGAACTAATCCAGTTCCAGAACTTTTCGAGAAATGAGCGTTCCAGATCTGGATAGATACCAGAAAATGCCTCATGTTGCTGTTCCGGTTGAAATTGTTCGAATACGGCACATGCTGTGCCCAGAAGGAAACCGGAAACAGAAACGAAGAAAATCCGTTTCGATTCCGAACCATGATATGTAAGTACACTGCACATTCTATTATAATTAATGGATAGACCTTTTTATTTATGGAAAACACTAAAAGGAAAGTTTTTATTTGTAATTCCAAACATTGATTAGAATGGTATGTTCCCTTAAAATACATAACTAGCCTTCTTTTCGAGTATTAGTAAACAAATGTAGGGCCGGAAGATTTCTATGAAATTCAGTAAGATGTGGGTTTTTAGGTAACAAAATACGAACTCAAAGTAAAAAGTTAAACCTTTAAAATGTTGATCAAAATTTTCCAAAATTCAATGCAAAAGGCGTTTTTTAAACAGAGAAATACGAATTTTATATCCAAACCCAAAGATTCAAAGAAGGGACTTAATTTTTAATTTTTTAAAAGTTAGATATCCATGAAAGTCAGTACAAGATTTTTTCACACCCTTGAATACTTATGGGAGGGCAAAATAAAAAACAAATTCTAAAAGGCAACCTGAATTTTGTAAATTGCAATATTAAAAAAATTCTCTGTCTGTGTTCTATAAAAAGCCAATATAGCTGCCAATATAGTTGATGCTCGGAGTTCTTCTTAGTCATTGAATATATTTGCAGGGTTGTTTTTTATAAATACTGCCCAAACTGGATTTAGTGATTCTGGATTCAGCGTTTTCGAGAATTGACGCCGCGCTACGGAGATGGGTGAGAGACAGGGGAGAGACAAAACCATACCGAAACTCTGAACTTTTGGTCACAGCCAGTTCCAAATCTGACACTTTATCCAAATTTGACTCTACATTGACTGCATGCTGTTAACCAATGTTATTATTAATTATAATATATCACAATGTTTTTTTCGGTTTAATTTTATTCTTGAAACGAGATTACCTTTTTTTATAAGGTCAAAACAAGGCCCCTAATCACGAATATCTTGGGTAAGTTTTCGAAATACGGATCAATGTTTGTTTAAACATTTTTTAAAACAATTTCATTATTTTTTTATCAAAAAAATTTACATAATAATTTTCAACATGGCTGAACAAAAATAAAACTTTCTTGAATCTTTCATTTTTTTCGTACAACGAAACGTTTGCAATGCACAGCGTTATAAACAAATGAATTTGTAACAAAATTGCCATATTTGTTCAGTGGTAGCTCAGAATATATTGTTCAAAAAAATGTTCTCTAATTTTAAGAGGAAACCATTTTGACTCTTCATTTATTAATAAGCAGTCATCCAGATCAAAAAGTGTCATAATATTGATTTAAATTTTTGCAAAAGCTTTATATAGCATTATTAACATAAATTCCTGTTAAAAATTTCTTTTTCTAAATTGTTTATAACAATTGATATAGATAATAGCCCTCAGTAACCAGAATTGACTTTTTTTTAATAATCCTTGACACATGATTATACTTTTCATTTTCGTGATATTTTATCGTACAACAAGCCGTTATCTATTTATGGCATTATAAACAATGTATTTTTTATTAATATGCGTGTCAATTAAAGCCGCGATTTTTAAAATATTAGCAATTACTTTTTATATCCTTAATTTTACAATAAAGAATGTAATTATCTTGAGTAGCATTTTCTATATCTGACTCTTATTGTTTATAACTATTGTTAATAACAAAAACGCTCAATTAAGAATATTGATTTTTTCTTCATTTTCTAATTTATCTATGGAACAAAATAAAACTTTTCACTCTCGTGATATTTCTTCGTACGACCAGCCATTGTTTATTTATAGCCGTATAAACAATTAAACTAGAAAAATGAGCTACTAAACAATAAAGGTCATATATCGAAAATGCTACCCAAGATAATCATATTGTTTATGGTAAAATTAAGGATATGAAAAAAGGTAATCACTAATAACTTAAAAATTGCGACTTGTAGAGGAGCGCATATTTATAAAAATACACTGTTTATAAGGCCCTGCATAAATGGTTAGAAATATCAAATTGGGAGAGGAAAATGTGAACGAGGAGATGGAAAAAATGATAGTAGAAGTAAAAAAAGGATTAGAGTCGACAAACAAAACTGAAGTTAGTAAAGAGAGTAATGGAAATGGTTGGAATGAGGAGCGTAAAGAGAAAAAAAGGAGGTCAGAAATGAATTAAGAAAGTGGAGAAAAGAAAAAAGTAATGGAGAAGAATATAGGAGAGAAAAAAAAGTATTCTGCGTTGTGTGATCAAAAGAAAGAGGAAGAGAATAAAAGGTTTAAGGAAGAGGCGGAGAAGGCTAGAACGGAAGAAGAAGTATGAAAGGTAGTCAATAGAGAAAGAAGAAGATAAAGAGTAAACCCAGATACTGAAATGGTAGAATGGAAAACATATTTTTTGGATTTGCTAGGAGAAGTAGAGAGAAAAGTTAGGAAGGAAGGAAAATATGGTATAGACAGAGATGAGGAAGAGGATATAACAAGGTAAGAAATAGTCAAGGTATTAGGAATATTGAAGGATGGAAAGGCACCAGGCATGGATGAGATTCCAAATGAAGTATGGAAATATGGAGGGGACAGAACTAGAGGAATGGGCATGTATAATGTGTAATCGAGTATGGATAGAAGAGGGGTGGCCAGAGTTATGAAAGAAGGAGTAGTGATACCAATAGTAAAGAAAGGCAAAGGAGCCACCGAATCAGACAGGGTTTAGAAAAGGAATGGGGGTAATGGACAACATATATGTTCTGAATTATCTTGTAAATAAGAGGATTAAAAGGGAAAAAGGGGCAATGATAGCAATGTTCGTGGACTTAAAGGAAGCGTTTGACTCATTAGACCGAGGCAAAATAGAAAAACTTATTGTGAAAAAGGGGATAAGAGAGGGATTAATAAAGAGAGTGTCGGAAATTTTTAGAAAGACAAGAAGCCGGGTAAAGGTAGGGGATAGGGATAGGAGATAAATTCTGGTTAGTGATAGGAGTGAGACAAGGATTTCCTTTGAGCCCACTTTTATTTAATATATTAATATCAGACTTTGAAGAAGAATAGAGGAGAAAAGGTTGGGGAGGAGTTAGGATATGGAAGGGAAAGATCTATACACTGGCATACGCAGCCGACATAGTGCTGATGGCAGAGGATGAAGCAAGGATAGCGGGCTTGATTACAGGATTAGAAAAATACTTGGATGAGAAAAAGCTGAATTTGAATGTAGAAAAGACAAAGGTAATGAGGTTTAGAAAAGGATGGGAAAGACAAAAAGAATGGACAGGGAGATGGAAAGGTATAAAGATAGAAGAAGTGAAGGAGTTTAAATATTTGGGATACATTTTGCAAAAGAATGGAGATCATAGAGTTCATATAAGAGAAAGGACAAAAAAGCAGCAGGGGTAATGAAACAGATA
>JAAAKG020037304.1:0-19217 GCA_010014905.2 Druon quercuslanigerum
AAAAATAAAAAAGCTACAACTTTTTTTATGAAGAGAAAAAGATGCGAAATTAAATTTCCACTCAGAATATATATTTTTAAAATTAAAATCCAAGACTTCATTTTCAGGAGCTCAGGGGCCTCCCCACTCCAGCAAAATAATTCTATGTCTCCTTTTTGCATCCGACGCCTCAATTACCAGTGACAATTTATTCGTTTATCTGTAAAAAGTGTGAAGTTGATATCCAAGAATGTTAAGAACCATTTCCGAGCAATATACCCGGCCCAATCTTCATTACCTCTAACAGAATAGAAATGTCATCTTGAGACATCTGTAGATACGCTAGCAAAGGAAATTGTAGCTAGGAAATCGAACCGCGACTGGCGGCAATTTAGTACCGTCAAAACCCACAAAACATTCGTTCGATGCAACTGAAGCCGGTAATTGAAAGCCACCGTTTCTCTAGACTCTAGCGAAACACCCTTCATGCATTGTGTTTCAACCATGGCCGTGTGCTGTAAAGTTCGATGTGCCGATAGCTCTTTACATTTTCTCTTGTTTTTTGCCACGGACGTAACTCTGTTTTCTATTTTTAATCAATCTTTCCTTTCTCGTTTCTATCTACTCGTTATCGGAAAATATAGCAGAGCTCGCGATCTAGAGAGATTTGCATCGGCTTTGTAAAATCAAACATATTTTTTTTACGTCTGACTCTGAATTTGGTCTCTGGATTTGGTTTTGTTCGAATGCAAAAAAAATACTTTTTAACAAATCGGGTAAGTTTTCTACCAAAACGATGAAGCTTCAACCAAAAAAATTAATTTTAACGATGTAGTTCAACTTTCAACCAGGTAGTTAAATTTTTAACCAATTCAAATTGGTTAAATGAACCATTAAAATACTAATTTCGAACTAGCAGATTCATGTTTACCCAAAGGAAATGAACTTTCAAATGAAAAAGAGAGCATTGCAACTAAAAAGAGTTTTCAGTTTGAAAATGTCAAAAAAGTGATTTTCTACCGAAGGGATGAATTTTCCAAACAAAAAATTAGTTTTTTGTAACGCATGCACAGAATGTTCGATTTTCGAGGCATGTATAGCGTGCGGAAAGTGACCAATTCTGAAACCGTGTTAAAAAGTAGTTACAAAAAGACTTTATCGCTGCTGCGCTTGCGCACTTTGAGCAAGATTACTTTTTCTAGCTGCTGCGCTTGCGTACTTCAAGCAAAATTACTTCTCTTTAACTGCTGCGTAGGCGCAAAAAGATTTCTTCTTGTTTTTATTGTCTCTCAAATCGGATTCCATAAATTTGGTACAAAAAATATCGTGTGCAACAGGTGCAGAAAGAAGGCAGTTATAACTCTTGTGAAATTTGCTATACTTGCTATCGGCTTATCTGCGGCTCGTTTCCGGCTCGTCCATGGCTCGTTTCCAGCTCGCCTTCGATTCGCCTTTGGCTCGTACAGCAAACTTCACACTCGTTTGGAACTGCCCACTTTCCGCAATTGTTGCACAATATACTATTTTACAACGTAATTTAACCAATTACTTGAATTTTTTTTGGAAAAGATTACATTTAAAAATGTAGTTGATTTTTCAACAAAATTATGAAATTCACAAACAAACAAAAAAAGGAATCCATTTTAAATCATATGGGCCGGCGGCTAACACGTTCCGGATTGTTTTGCCAAATAAAAGCTGTGCCGCCTTTGCCACATTTTTGAAATGCAGAGTTTTTTCATTTCTGTTTATCTTAGATCTTCTTATTATTTTAAAAGTCACAAAAATATAAATAGCAAGAAATAGTATCGATTAATAAAAAAAAGAATTAGAAATAATAAATACTAATATGGGCTACTTGCAAAAATTCCATTTTGATATTCTTTCGTTTTTCCAAATAAATAAGTTTTGATTGTTATTAAAACCTTGCCCTTTTTGAAATTTTTCACATTTCAAGTGTTGGTTGAAATAACCCTAGAATATGGTTTCTGTATGGAAAAAAAAAATATTTGGTTAATCCAAGACAATTTTTTGGTTATTAAAATTTGATTGATTATACCATATAGTTTTGGTTATCCAAGAAAATATCCAAATAAGACTTTCGGGTTTTGAAGAAAAAATTTTGCTCCGTCCAAGAGAATATTTTAGTTATTTTGTAAAAGTGTTTTTGCTGGCCTAAGAAAATTTTCGGTTGATTTAACAAAAAAATGTGGTTTATCTAACCGTAAAGGAATATAGTAATGTTCTGTGTTGAGACCGTTACAGCCCCTGATGCCTGGGTAAACCCGTTGCATCCCCTTCTGAGCCTCAAGCGTGAATCCATGTCCCTCTCCAAAGGGAGAGGACCGCTGCCACGCTGTTGGCCGATAGTTCAGACTCATTGATGCAGATACTGCCTGTGAGTATTACACGTTTCCCCGCAATCGCAGGGCAGTGACAGGGGATATGAGTAGACATCTCACTATCCTCTCCGCACAGTCGACAGAGTGGACTTTCTTCAAGCCCTATCTTATGTCTGTGGTACCGGAGGTTTTCGTGTCCTACAAATATTTCTGTTAAGACTTTAACTTCCTTTCTCCCGAGTTTGAGTAATTCCTTCGCTCGGTGGGGTTTTAGCTTTGAGCCTAGGAGTGTTTTAGTCTGTGTGCAGCCAGAGACAGAACTCCACTCGTTTTGATATTCCATGGTCGGCCAACTGTTAATATCTTCAGTAACTAACCTACTGGAAATGCCTACAACTGGCTCAGGTCCAGTAAAATTATGGTTTTCTTCCCTTCAGAGCCATGACAGTAGCCCTGCTGTCTGAGCAGATACGAATGATAAAATGTGATTGTAGAACTGTGAAATAGGACCCGACCGCAATTATGAAACCCATTCCATTCCTTCTACGATATACACCGGCTCCTGCGTTCTCCCTGTTCCTGGAGCCATTCGTGAAACAGTTGTCTCCATCACTGGGCAGGTGTGCCTAACCATTAAGTCATTCCACTCTTGTGGATAGGCTAATACGATACTTCTTGTCGAAGAGATAGCGACGAGTGGGCATTTTGTCCCTGAGCATGCTCAGTGTCGGCCTCCTCGCAATATCGATTGGTATCCGCACTATTGTCGAGATACTGCTATCATTTACCATGTTTAATCTCCAGGACGCTTTCGCAGCCACGGCCTTGATGGTGAGATAATAAAGATAAGTATTATGAGCAAGTGTGTTCTGATTGTCCCTGGTTATGACTAGAGTCGCTCCAACTTCGTTGTGCTCGGCCATCAATCGTGCGAGCCTCAACTCCGTTGAGTCGCTACTAGCTACTTGCACTTGTTTTCCAGGTGCTTGTTCCATGACAGCTTCTTATCTAGGATAACTCCTAGATATTTGGATTGTCCTTTGATTTTCAGTTGCTGTCCTGCCAGTTTCAGTGTACTCGTGGTTTTACACTTATACCTTCTGGTGAATACAACTGCGTTCGTCTTGCTTGGATTGACTAATAGTCCAGTCTTCTTGCACCAATAATCTACTATTCTTAGTGCTTGCTCTGAAGAGCGCATCCAGATGCTGACCTCGCACGATAACCACTATATCGCCCGCATAGCCTATAACGTTGTGGCCTTAACTCGTGAGCAGATGAAGGAGTTCATCTACAACCAAGCACCACAGCAGGGGTGATAAAACACCTCCCTGCGGACATCCCGAGTCAACAGTTGCACATAAAGTGGTATCACCCTTAGTTGTAGTTAGGTTCCTATTGGCCAACATGTGGCAGTTTTATTCTACAATTGCCATAGACAATCCATGTGAGATCATGATCGCCCTGATCACATCTCCCGAGGTGTAGTTAAAGGCTCCTTCAATGCCCATAAAGGTTCCAATCGTCTCCGTCGAGTGACCAGCCCAGTAGGCGTGTCGATGCTTGTGAAGTGGCCTACTTGATAAGACTTAATCGCAGATATATCTGTCCACAAGTCTTTCCACAGTTTTTATTAGGAAAGATGTGAGGCTAGTGGGACGGAAATTCTTTGGTGAAGTATACCCAATCCTACCTGCTTTCAGAATTAAAACTACTCTTGCACCCCTCCATGCCGCCTGAACATAACCCAGAGTCAGGCAGGGATAACAATTTCGTTGACTAGCCGCTGATTCGGGCCCAGTTGGGCCACAGGCGACTTTAATTGCCTCAGATGTGTCCTCCCCTCTTCTCCTAACATTTTAAAGCCCGGAAAATGTGCCTTGATCAGAGGAGCCAAGGTGCCCACGTCCGACTCTGAGTTTCCCCCGCCGGGTAATTTCAGAGCGCCGAGAATAGCGTCGGGATTTCGAGAAAGCACCTTATCCAGCTTTCATGCTTTGCTATACGTATTGCACTCCTGTATTCATCCCTCATTGTCCTGAATGAGGTCCAAAAGTTCCCCCGTCTTGCCAGTACTGGCACGTCTGAACCTCTCTGGTTTCCTTGCGAAGCTTTTTGAGTTTCCCATTCCACCATTCCAGCCTTTCGGACTCTTGAAGGTCGACAGCTACTTTCATAAGTAGATTTTATGGCTTTCGTCAAAGTCTCGGCCGCCATCTTCAGGGTGTTCACGTCTTTAATTGACCAGGGCACCTCTGAGAGTGCACTTCATAGTTACGTGGAAAACTGAACCCAGTCCGTATGGTGGGAGTTAGCATCGCATCCCAACAGAAGAGGACTGCAAAGGGTAATGGTTAGACCGGGGCAGTCATTTTGGTCTGCTCCCGATCTCCCTGTACGACGACAGGCTGCGCCTGCACCTGGCTGTCAACTTTAAAGTTGACCTGTCCAAAGTGGTAGAAGGGCCTGTAATTGAGGACCGCAAGAGCCCTCCCCTAAGAATCAGAAATTTGCACAAGAAGGGGGTGTTTGGTTCCTCCTCCCGCTGTGTCCTCTTCTTGAGGCCTATCGTGCCTCACAATTCGCCAGGACTCTTTCTTAAGTGAGGGGTTAAATCCCTCCAACCGACAGAGCGCCACAGACGGGTCCTCCAGATTCCCCGGGAACCACGCAGTAGCTTTCACTATCTTCTGAAGCAACTCAACTCCACCCACCTTAAGAGTCCTCCCAAGGCTTTGTCTCGATCAAAACTTTGTGCAGCCAATCTTTCGTCGCTGGGTCTGCTGCCAAAAATACAAAGACCCCTCTCATACAGAATGAGGTCCTGATTTTTGGCCATTAATCTGGGGACACTCTTTCGAGCTCACTCCATGTAGCTTCCCTGAAAAGCTCAAACTGCACTGTGGTGAGCATTGAGTCCGGGTAGCTCGTATCTGTCACCACCACCGTCAGGGGGTCAGCCTTCTGAGCGAGCGTCAGTCTAACCAAGAGAGCCCGTTTATAGAGATCCTAACTATGTCCTTCACGCTTAAGCCTCCCCACCAACTACAAGGTCTTACAGTCCCTAGGAAAGGAACCGTAAAGGAAAGACCCATCACAATTTACATTATAAATGGCTTACCATGGAATTAAGTCATCTTTTGTGCATTATTTAGTAGTTTAAATAACTACTAAATATTACAAGACGAGACAATTCCATGACAAGACATTTGAAATATAAATTAGGCAGGGTCCTATGTTTATTTGATTAACACAATTGTTCTGCTGATTTATAAAAAACTTAATCACGCAGTCTTAATCTATCAGGTTCAAGTAATCTTGCGTATTTTTCACATAATCAATTAATTCCCATCGGTTTTGTTTCCGGATCACACATCGTTTGTCTTTGTTTGGAAAATATTTAAATAAAAATTGAATTTTAAAATAATTTATATTATTTTCAAACTAATCTATTATTGATAAAAAATTATTCAAATTGTGTATTTTAAATTGTTTGAACTTTTTATTTTTTCCTTCCTAAATGTCGACTGCCTAGAAAAACATCTAATATAATTTTCCTCTATATTTATTATTCAAACAAAAAATACTGATTGGAAACGATTGGTTCTTTCCAAAGGCGACAGAAAAAAAAACATTGACGTGAATAGATGATGCATGATCTTGCTTGTCAGACTATTCCCTTCTATCTCCTTAGAAAGGCATTCTCATTTGTAAAGCTTTTTTCTGTAATGAAAGAGGTAATTCGAGAGGAAATCACGGTTAGCAGTGAAATTCTAGCTGGACCTAACTCGCTTGGCTCGGTCTCTTATCACACTTATGGGTATGATAAAACGCGAATTATCCGACACTCGTGAGCGTTATTAATCCGCCACTTGGTTTTGAAAAGCCCCTTTCTACTGAACATATTTGCCTCGTTAACCAGAATCAAGAAGTGATGCGACTTTCTCACATTTTCCTAAAGGGTACAATTTCTTTAAGGACACAGTTGCTTTTCTTCTAGAAATATATGTCGAGCCTCTAATTTCTAGGGGAAACCACCCTTCATTAAATAATGATCCTACAGTAGTTAATAAAATAGTATAATAGTATAATAGTAGCATAATAAAATGATTAATTCTAATTTTAATATATTAACACTTTCGCGTCTAAACTATTAATTACATCAAATTAATTATTTTGCATGAATTAGTATTCTAAGTTAATGATTATTTACTGTAGGATCATTATCAACTACAGGGCGGTCTCCCCTGTGCCATTGAAGCAGGGTGTCTACTCACCTGGAAAAACATGGAAATGTTAGGGCATTTTTTTAAGAGCGTGATTAAACTTTTTTCAAATTGTAATATAAAATTAAGTTAAACGTAGAAAGTTAATCTTTTGTTTGTTGTTCAATTCTCCTGTTTTTATTTAAAAGTAAAATCTTTTTTTGTTAAAATTCTTGTATTTAATTGAAAGTTCGTCAAATGGTCGGAAATTAATCTGTTTTCTCCAAAATTCATATTTTTCATTAAAAGTGATTTGAAAGTTAAACTTTTTTTGTTTAAAATTCTTTTTTTTAAGTTTAATTATTTTAATTGAAATTTCATCTTTTTCCAACTCCCATAATTTTTCGGGGGCGATTAGATTCAGCCTTTTTTAAAAGAGCAGGGTTACCCGTTTCTATGAAAAATCTTCTTACTTTCCCTGTTTTTACATAGATTGTAATAAAATTTTCCAAAGCTTTTTACATTAAAATATTGATTAAATCCGTAGAAACTTGTACCCTGAAGAAATTTCTTATCATTTAATAAAGTTACATTTACAAATTATAATAAGCTCCCGAAATTGTATACATATTCCGAGTCAGTTATTTAATAAAAATCGAAATACTTGAATAGCTCCGTACGACAAAAAATGATGCCTGGAAAATATTGAGATACCTGCAAAAAACCTGGATTTTCAGGGGATTTTTTCCCATGATTTGACTAAGACAACACTCTGTTGAAGAAAATTTTCTTTTAGCTAAAAAGAAATAATGGTTGGGTAGAAATTAATCACAGGTTTATTTTTAAATGTACTTGCGAAGCTTTGCATTTAAATTCAGCGTCAATCGCAGACTGAGGTTGAATTTAAATTTGATTGGGGTTTCGCCAACACGATAAATCACTTTGATCTTAGACTTCCTTTCAGTTCTTGTTATAAGCGAGGGGTAGAGTATCGATTAGCACCAGAGACAATCACGTAATAGCTGGTAGAATTAAGTGGAGCTGTTACCTTTACGGGACACAAAATCACCTTGGCAACGTTTCGCTCATACCCGCGGTAATCGCTTGTCCATCAACTCTTGAATTTTCGAATTAATCCCAGTCCACTTGCCAAACACTTCAACACTGGTACTGATGCGTTTTCTTTGCACCAATATTTCTCGGATAAAGTTAGAAAATTTTGACTTGAATTTCTCCATACGGATTGAACTATCTTCTCATCCTTTGTTCGTTTACAAAACCTTAAGTACGAGGTCTGTCTGTAAGTATTCGACCATGCGGTTTACCAGGAGAAAGAGTTATTTCTAGTCAATCATGATGATATTATCTACAACGTATTCCTCTTTGGAAACCACAACCATCTTCCAGCAATTCTCTTACTTTCAGAAATACTCCTTAAAGTCACCTTTCGGGATAGCAAGTGCATTCTGTTTTATTTTTCTCTACGTCTCGAAATCGTTTCCCTTTTACAGGATACTTCAATTTGAGAAACAGCCAGAAATCACAGGGAGCCAAGTCTGGACTGCATTGGGTTTCCGAAGTTGTGTAAGGCCGTATTTTACCATAAATTGCCGAATAAGCTGCGATGCAGCTTATTCAGCAATCTGCATTCAACAGTCTTATCTTTTAGAGAATAATCATAGTGCACAATATACCTTCGTGGTCAAAGAAAACAATTAACTTTTCCTTGATTTGGCCTTTGCGAGCCTGCCAGAGCGAGGGTCACTTTCCACTGAAGTATCAGCACTTTTGAATCGCCTAACCCCCTCTTTAATTTATGTATCTACTCATAGACGGATCACCATACACATTCCGAATCATAATGATGGTTTCTGAACATGAATGGCCAAGTTTTTGGCAAAATTTAATGCACATTCTTTGTTCGGTGTGTCCCGTCATTCTTAAATCCGAAGCGTACGTGGCTAGATGTTTACGCAACTGTTTACACTAGTTAACTAAAGTTTCTCAGGTCTCAGGTCTATATCTGATACATTCCGGAGAGACCTCGCAGTGTGAATTTTGGACATTTTTTAAACTTTTGAGCTGTCAGGAAAATGTAAATCATTATTTTTCACAATCACAAAAAATTAAAAACAGAACTGGACACTGACAAATTTGGTTCACAAAACGGTTTTATTATTTTCTGTCTGAAAATAAAATTCATGAAATTCATGAAGAAAAATTTGCATAAGGGCATTTCCACGAAAAAGCGGACAAAGTGCAGGAGCGTGACGTTACATTAATTGATGATATAAAAAGAGCATCATACGTGACGCATGTAAACTTTCATGGAAATGTCCATAACCAAAAATATTATTATTACGATGGAGTCATCACTATGCTGAAAAGTTTGCTCACTTCACTTAATTATTTTAAACTTCATATTACTTTTTTACAGTGACGTTAACTTTTAAATATTCTAAGATTCCTGATTTTTCACTGACGTCAGTACTTTGCATAACCAAGTTTATTATTTTCCATGAGAAGTTTTTTTCCTTGTGACAACTCAGATTTATCGTCTTCGCTTTTTACGCCTTACTGCATTCTTGTTACTAATTTAATTAACTTTCATGTCATAATAACTCACTGACAATGTATTTTTTCATAGTTTATTAAATAATAATACAATTAGTGTGTAGGGTAAATAAATACTTAGTGTGACACTTGCGTTGATCATACTCTTTAGGGTGTCCCTTATTTTTCGAACCCGAGAAAATGAGTATTGAATAAAAGTAAAAAAATTTAAATTTTTGAACTTACAGGTATTTTCTATAGTTTTCAACTAAATGCATCCAAATTTCGTGAAAATAACTGGTTAAGAGCTGCAAATCAAGTTCTAATATTAAAAATAAAAAATTTGAACAAATCCAAAATGACGCCAATTTAGATTGTACAAAATTATTAATTTTCCTATTTTTCAAGGAAAGCCTCATAAAACTTGATAAGTGGAGAAAATTCATTTGAAGAAACTATGCAATAGCCAGTAACGGCCGAAATTAACTTTAAAATAAAATAGTCAATTCTATGAATATTTTCACTTTTAGGATTTGGTTCTGAAATTAAAAAGACGTAAACGTTTATTTTTTATGTTATCCAGGCAATGTAAAAAATGAACGTCTGCGTATTTTTAAAGTCAAAACCAAATCATGGAATAGTCTTATTTGCACTCGTCGAGTGGGCTGCCCCAATAATGTTTCAAAATTATGTACGGCCGGTTGTGCAAATATTCTCAGCCGAAATTGTTCGAAAAACTGAATACATATTTATATGGCTGTCACTGACTAATATCTTGTTTCCGCAAATAAACTAGCTCATCTTGTCCAGTTTAAGAGGCTTTCCTTGAAAAATGGGGAAATTAATAACTTTTCACAATTTAAACAACCGGGATTCTGTATATTTCAAAAATTTTAATATCAGAACTCGCCCTGTTAGCTATTAGCAAAATATTTCACGGAATTTGAGTGCCTCTGGTTCACTGAGCAAGTGATGTAGATTTTTAAAATTTTTCGCCCATGTTGGCCATATTAACCGATTTGGCTCATATTTAGAACCCATCATTATTTTTGCCATTGGAGCAAAAAAACCCGCTTCCAGAAGCAAAATAATTTTGAACAGAAATTTTATCCACGTGCTTAAGGGTGACCCTAATATTCATGCTGCATAAAAACTGATTGTCAAGTTTTATAAATGTGAAATGAATTTATCTACATTCTAGATCTCACTGACAACCAGAGATTTCACTAGTTTAATCAGTTGGATCCCGTCACTGGTTTATCCAGTGATGGCACTTACTATTCATCACTTTGCATTATCTTTCAAATAGAAGAAATTCACTACAATAAATGAGAGCCTAATTGTGGGAAGGCCCTTCACGTCATTACGTTAATGCGTAGCGTCTCTCCAAATCAAACAAAGTAGGCCCTCCCCACTTTCAATTGAAAGACATTACATCCCCTGCTTGTTGTAGCCAGGTTACAAATATTTCTAACAAAAATACTAGTACACAATAAAGTTTATTTTTACTCAAAGGCCCGAAATACAATAAGCCACGATTGGCGACACACTCGTACGAGATGACTGGAGGTCTATATATCAGCCGCGTGGAGCGCTATTTCACTTTGATCACTGGTTGAACCTATCATTTGGCGTCGCTGGCATAATTCAGTTATGGTTTACGTTCAGTCACTGACTGGTTCATCTAGTCAAAATAGGAAAATCACTAGTTCACCAGTGATAACTCGAAATGCGGATTCAACCAGTGATAAGTTCACTAGTTGAGTTTAAGAAATTACTATTGGTGCACTACCCCTACCACATAAAAGAAAATTCTGAAATCTGTTGGAGTACACGTTTAATAATTGCATAAAACTCAGACAAATCTTTTTTACAAACATGCTTAAATTGCTTATCTTTACGTCATTAATGAGGGCTCGTTGGCAGGAAATGATATAGATACTCACTGGTTATTCAATTTCCCATTAGGTTTTATAAATTAATAATTATATATGTACAGACATGAAAATTATATATGTTAAGTTACCGTGAATTATATTATAACCACCGTGAACAGTGAATACACTTTGTGAAATTCTTGGTGAATAACTTCGTGAACACTGTAAGTACATTGATGTAGTATATAGAACTGAATAACACAGCCATGCAGTGTGTACTGTATGAACACATATGGGAATCAAAGGTTGTACACTCAAGGAAGGATCAGACAACATACAATTTAACAGGCATATATTATTATATTTATACAGGGAAGAGCATAAGCACCGAATTATTCACACAACAGCAATAATCTTATAAGACAAGAATCATACAACAGTCAGAGGAGATGCACAATTGCACACAAGATCCACTGAATTAACTCGCCGCCCGTCAAGATCAAACCAATCACCGTCGATCGAGCAAATACAACGGATTATTTCGAAAATCATCCTAGTCACTTCTGAGTTTCGAGATGCGTGATTTCCCTTCAATTAATTTCTTATTTTTCTTACTCCGTGATACGTGTGGGACATAATATCACCTCTCGCGCTCGATAGCTCACACAGAATGAACGTTATTTTTTGCCTTCTTTCTTTATTTATTTGAGCCAAAATTTCCTACTGTGGGCTAAATATCCTGCATCTTATTTACGTCTTTCTTTTTTTTCTTTTTTAAAGAATTCCTCTTTTTCCTTTGTTTTCAAGAAACTACCCCTTTTTTCTCATTTTTTTGTTTGAATGCATACTGAATTAATAGAAGCCAAAAGAAAGTTAAACTTTTTTTTAATTAAAAGTTAGTTATTTTTTATTGAAAGATTCTGCTGTTGTATTTTTGGTTAAGAGTTCATATTCTTAGTTTAAAAATTGAACTGCTTTTTAGATTCATTTAGATTCAACAATGTGCTTAAAAAATCACCCTTTTTGTTTGAAAATTCAACTGTTTGATTGAAAATTCGTCTTTTTGGTTAAAAATTCAACTATCTTGCTATAAAATTATCTTTTCTCATTTAAAATGCAACTGTTTTTTAGAAAAACAACGTGTTTTGGTTAAATATTCGCCTGTTTTTTAAAAATTCGTCTTTTTTTCTTGAACTCATCTGTTTTTGATTTATTGTTGAGAATTAATATTTCTTGGTGGAAAAATCAACTAATTAGTTTAAAGTTGAATTGCTTTTTTATAAACTCATTTCTTAGTTAAAAACTTATCCCTTGGGGTAAAAATTTAATTAGTTTATTCATAATTAATTTTGTTAGAAACCTGAAAGTTCAGTAATTTAATTTTTGGTTTGAAACTGATCTTTTATTATTGAAAATTCATATATTTGTTTGAAATTTATGTATTTTGTTGAGAATTCGTTTTTGGTAGAAAATCAATCTTCTTCAATGAAATTTCATCGTTTTGATTAAAAATGCAAGTGGTTTTTTTATTTAAAATTAAAATCTTTTTCGTTCAAATATCGACTAATATATTTTCTGCCAAGAATTTGTATTTTTGGTTAAAAATTTAACTACTTGATAGAAAGATTAACTGCCTCGTGAATTTTTTGTTTTTTTTGGAGATTAACCTATTTGTTCGGAAATTTAACTATTTTGTTAAAGCTTCCTTTATTTAAATTAATACTTTACTATTTAATTTTTAATTTAAAACTGATATTTTTTAGAATTTGTAAGGAAAAACTTTATTTCATCGACTTCTTCCAGACTTTTTAATTAAATTGAATTAAATTAAACGGTCATTAAATAGTCTGGAAGAAGTCGATGAAATAAAGGGTTTCCTTACATATTCTAATTTGTTGTTTCCCATACGTTAAATTCAGAATAATTACATCCCGAAGTTCTTTTCATATTATATTTTTTAGTTAAAACTTCGTATAATTGGTTGAGAATTCGTCTTTTTTATTAAAACTTCACTTTTTTGTTAAAAATTTATTTCCATAACTTTAAAGTTAATTATTAAATTTTTTGTATAGAAAATTCATCTTTGTGGTTTAAAAGTCATTTTTCTTGTTTGAAAATTCCTCTTTCTTAAAAAATCTTTAAAAATTACCCTATTTACATTTTTGAATAATACATATTTTTTATTGAGTAAATGATTAATAAAAGCTTATTTTAGTTCTTAAAAGATTATTCACTATACTGTTTGTAACGTTGTTGGGCATTTAATATTATTTACGAAATTTTATGATTCATCGAATTATACGTTTAATCATATAATTATAAATAAATTATGATAAATATGAATACGTATAATTCGTAAATTGCATAATTCGAAAAAACCTGAAGAATAGACTTATAAAGAATCTTTTAATAAATAAAATGTAATTTGTCAAATTAAATGAAATGCAAGCAACAAACAAATTTATAACTGTCCACAATATATTGGGCCTTTATATCCAAAATAACTTTTTTAGATTTTCAATAAATTACCTAATATATTTTAATGTTATTAAGTTAGGCTTTTTTTAGAACTAATAATGAAGGCCCAGAAAATTTTTTGCAAAGAAATAAATGAAACAAGTTTTAAAAAATATTTATTGTTTGACGTAAGAAAAAACGTTTTTAAATATAATGGTTAGTTCGAAATTTAGGAGTGCTCTCAAAAATCTTACCTTCAGCATTGCAGTAAACAATTGAAACATTTTTTTAATCTGGAAAATTTAATTTTGAATATGATTTTATTTCTTTTAAAAACTATAAGCTTCCAGTCTTCTTTATGAAATTTTTATTAAATTTTGCGAAATTAAAAAAGACAATTCAAATCTGCAATTAAGAATAATACAAATAAACGTAATTATAAATATAATATGATATAAAGATCAATGAAGTACATTTGTAAACCGAAGAAAGATAATTTTTTTCATTTTTTTATAAAAAATATGAAAAATGTATTCCTAGTAGCAACTTTGTTCTGTTCTGTGTGAGTTCAACTTGAACTATTTGCTATTTTAGCAAATTATTTCGAACAGTCTTGATTGATCGAGCGTCTGAAAGTCAGTGAAACTGTCTTTCAAACTTGCAGATTTAGGTGAGTATGACACAGATTGTTGAACGGTCCATCTGACAATCTGGCTATCTCTATCCTCGTAAAATTTTTAATTAAATTTTGTCAATCATATTATGTGCGAGATCAGGACTTCATTTCACAGTTTATACCTAACTCTTATATTTCATTTTCGTTTAGAAAAGTGTCACAAAAAGAGGTCAAGGAATAAACCAAAGGAGACGTTTATTTTTCCAAGACTTTTCAGATTTTCATCCATACTGCTCATCTCATTTTAGAAGGAAGCATGTGTACTTTGTAGAAAGATCGAACAAGTTTGAGAAACTTTTCTTGACAGTTTTGTAAACGCAAGAACTTCTTGATGTTCTTTGCAGTCTGTTTTTCATTTTAAAGTCACGAAAGGTCAAGCGTTGTTTCTCAAGCAAAAAAATCAGTGGTTTTTAGATGACTTGCATTTTTTTTTTCGTCGATTCGAATTTTCACTTTTATTTGAGAAAGAAATCTTTTTTGGTACAGTTTCGTTCCTCAAAAATTGCGTTCTATTTGCATTGGTTCAGAACATAATAATTTTATGAAAAGAAAGAGAAGTCGAGAAAACTAAATCCAAGATGCCATTTTTGCATAAATTTAAATTATAAACAGAATTTTGTATTCTTTCAAAATACCTCTTAGATTCAGAATTAAACTATTTTTCTAATTCTCACCCACTAAACTTTTTTTATTTAGTTACTACATGTATTTATGGTCGGTTTTAATGAATTTGAAAGACTTAAAAGAAATTGTATAAATGGAGCTGAAAGACTGACGGCCATTTATAAACAACAAAAAACATGAAAATTATGCAAAATTGACCTGTCGGACTTTTTTTGGAGTAAATTTTGGTCAAATTTTAAAAAGTTTTTAAAAAGATTTTCAAAAATCCTTTAGGCCCAAATATCCTTCATATAATACTATAATTTCACAAAGTTTCAGTAAGGTCGAACGCCGACTTGCAGATCCTGATATTTCTGACGTATGCAGGCTTAGTTTTTTTCTTTTCGTTTTATTCTCTTTTGAATACTTGAAAAATGAAATTTATTAAAAATGAATCATGCCCTAGTGATTAGAGATTCTTATTTGTAATCTTGGAGGGTTGAAATCAGGCATTGATCAGAATATATTTAGTTTGTGTTCTTCAAAATGAACTCTTGATGGCTGTAGATGAGTCTTCCTTAGAAAATTATTTTTCGTTAATTTCCTTTAACGAGTAATTTTACTGACAAGCTTGGACTCAGGTCTCCAGATGCTGTGTCAGCACTCTAGAAGAGCCACTGAACGAAGAAGATTTGTCCTTCTAATGGGGCTCCGTTTAGAACCTCTCGATAAAACCGATAAATCATCGCTCCTTCCTCCCACTCTGTAGGGATTATGTCAGTTCCAGCAGAAAGATACAAGAACAGTGATTTTCTCGAACCAATTGCATTGAAATTAGCAATCCCCATCCTGGCAATATCTCGATTCTCCTCTTCTTTCTCCACCTGCTATTCTCTCTCGACTTAATTTCCCCAATTCCGAGGTATCACGCATCTCGCAAACTCAAACGCCGAAGGGGAAACTCGGAATATGCATAGAAAGACATTATTACTAACGATATAAATCGAACCAATCGAATGCACATCTTCCACAAGATATTCTGTTCACATACGTCACACATACGCCGTAGACCTGCCGGACCCTCCACCCACCAACCATCGACCAACCATGAAACGAAAAAATAGCGCACGACCCAGAGAAACCAATGTTTCTGGTCAAAACCAGTAAATCATCACCACAAAAAGCGCCATTTCAAGGGCTACAAGTGCACTCACAGACAAACATTCAATCGACCACTGCCACCGCATCGAGTCCCGGCAAATTTGAAGAAATATACAAATATATATAAATATATACAAAAAAGTAACATTCAAAATCTCGTAATCAAAAATACAGAAATAAAGATAGGCACACGGCTAGTTAATCTCCTCTCGCTTATCCACACCACAAAAAAATCAAGGCTGACTAACTTTCTCCAATCGAAGAAAACCACAACACGGATAATAAAACCGGAGGCAAAAGCCGAAAATGATAAAAAAGAGGTGTTATGTTGGAATGTTTGTCTGTGTGCAGATGCAGCCTTCTCGTTGTTGACTTGAGGTGATGATGGATACGGATTTACATGGAGAAGTCAGGCCGTTGCGTGAGGCTTAGGCAGGCCTACGGCTAGCCCTTTCTGGAGAGATTGGCCTGAATGCAGGTCTCCATTATTGTTGAATTCGACACCGAACGGTAAGTCAGTATGTGCTACAATTGATACAACTGTTTGTCCCTCTGGGTGCAATTATTTGACTGCCTCAATTTAATTGCCGATATATCAAAGCGATCCCCGTGAACTATCGATGGTTTGCACTTTGCAGCCCCATGTCCTATACTATGATAATTAATGATCAGTAAAGCAACGACCCTAGATCTTGCATTATTGCGTGGTAAGCGTCCGTTGTTTGATATTTATCAGCCCTAGATTCTAGGATAGCCTCTGCGTCAACCAAATCCTCTCAGTTATTATCGGATCCCTCCGGAGTGGATTTCCAAACTGTTCGGAATTAAAATTTAAATGCAGCTGTCCCAATTAAGGTCAGGTTCTGCAAGCTAGTTCCTATTTTAGGCTTTTTTGTTCTATATTTCCATTTTTTCAGTTACGAACTTTAAATAAAAATGAAAAATGTAGAAATCTCAAACGGCTATCCATATTGTCCAGGGCTGCTTCACACTCATTTTTAGTCACATTTGTCTATTTCATTTTAGATTTTGTGGAAAAAAAATCTAAGTTAGTTATGTATGCAGGGTGGTGGCCATAGATCAGGAAAATCCGGGATAAGTCAGGAAATTTTCTTGATCAGGAAAAAGTCTGTTATTTCGAAAAAGAATATTACAAAGGTTAATTCATTCTAGTTTGAAATTATTTTATTCCTTATATACAAGATTCTATGTTAAAAATGTTACAACATTAGGATTTTGTCTTTGAATATTAATGGTCATAGACAATCAAAAATTGGTTGGGGAAAAATAAGGAAATTTTGAAAATCAAGTTTCGCGGCCACCCTTGCATTTTAATTTCTATTTCTATCTTTTTTGCAGCTTTTTCCCCTTGACGATTATATTTTTAGTCAAAAATTGTATTATTTGGTCATAAGTTCATTACATAATTGTGTTAAAAAGTGATCCTTTCTGGTTGAAGATTCAACAGTTTGATTGAAAACTCATCTTTTTAGGTTGAAAATTCAACTATATTCCGTCAGAAAATTAAAAAATTAAATTTTTGTTAAAATTCTCTTTGGTTAAATATTAATTTTTTAACTGAACAATTAACTATTTGAATTGAAGATTCATCTACTACTTAAAATACTTTGTTAAAAATGCTTTTTTTTTGGTTTTAATTGATTTTTTAAAACTAAAAATGAAGGTTTTCCATTTTTTGTTAACAATTGATCTTTTTTTTGACTCAGAAATCTTTATTAGTAGAAATTCGTCTTTTTGGTGCGAAAATTCATCGCTTTGTTTGAAAATTCATGTATTTTATTGAAAATTTGTCTTTTTTGGTAGAAAACTGATCTTATTATTTAATTATTCATTCATTTGGTGAATGTCAACTATTCAGATTTTTTCATGGAGAAATCTTTTTGTTTAAAATTAAAATGGCGTCTAAAAAATTAGTATTTTCTGCTTCTAAATTTAACTACTTGGATGAAATAATTTTTTCCTGTTGCCAATTTAACTTTTTGGTACAAATTTAATGTAAACATATTATGCACAATTAGTTCACAACGTTTTTTCTTCGGTCTTACGATCAAGTTGCGTAATAAAAAGACAAAGGAAATCCGAGTCAATAATTTTATATGTAAAAAAATTTCTTCAAACACCTCGCTACGTTTCGACCTAAACTGTCGGTCATATTCAGGCTATACCTTATATAACGAATATCCATTAAACAGTTTTAAACAATTTCCGAAAAACGCATCATTGTTAAATATTAGGGAAAAACCTCCATAGAAGAAAAGAGGCTCCCAAAAATTAAAAATTACATTTTTTAAAAAACACACACTTGAACGAAACAATGATAATCAAACGACGGATGATGACCGACAGTTTAGGTCGAAACGTAGCGAGGTGTTTGAAGAATTTTTTTTTATATATTAAATTATTGACTCGGATTTCCTTTGTCTTTTTATTATGCAACTTGATCGTAAGGCCGAAGAAAAAAACGTTGTGAACTAATTGTTCATAATATGTTTAAACTATATGGATCGACCGGAGAAAGAGAAGAATTTTTTGCTTCTTTAATGAGAAGTTTTTTGTTCTAATTTTTGTTTACAAATTTAATCTTTTGTGTTTAAAAATTTTACTATTTGATTGGAAATTCATCTTTTTTGTAGAAAATTCAAGTGTTTGGTTAAAGATTCAACTATTTTCTTGAAAAATTAATAATTCTGATGAAAATTCAAGTATTTTGTTATAAAGTTGTCTTAAATTTATGTGATAAATAGACGAAAATAGTCAACTGTATTCTAAAAAAGTCAATAATTTGGGTAAAAATGCAACTATTTATGGTTGTGTATATTTCTTTTTTGTTTTTAAAATTCGATGATTTGGTCTAAGTTGAAACTTTGTAGGTAGAAAATTTAACATTTTGGTAAAAAAATCCAACTATTTTTTCGAAAATTTAATTATTTTGCTGAAGATTCTTTAACTTTTTTTTAAAAAGTAATTCTTTCACGAAATGTAAAGTTTTGAAAGGTTTGTTAATGTTCTCGGATGATATTTCTATAGAGAAAAATCATAAAATCCGGCATTTTTACAGTATATGTAAATCGGGTCTTTATTTTATCCGTCTAAAAATGTTGCATTGGTCTCGAGCCTTTTTCTAACGAAATATCAATTTTCAGAGAAGCCTATGTAAAATGAGGACTTGATTTGCATATACTGTGTAAATTCTGCATTTTAAAATTTTTTTCACTACGAGTTATTCATCGCCGAAAATTAACAAAAACTCATGCGTGTGAAGTTGGCACATTGAAATTTTAGAATTTTTTTCTAGAGTTCTGACATCCTTTTGAATAGTTCTATAGTTCCTGATAACTTTTAG
>JAAAKG020037315.1:0-19217 GCA_010014905.2 Druon quercuslanigerum
TTTCTGTTTATTATGTAAGTGGTATGGAATGGAAGTCATGTAAACCCTTAGGGGACACATTATGAATAAAGAAGAAATAAAACTACAATTGTTGCTTTAAAAAATTGGGAAATTTTAGATTGCAAATCATTCAAATTAAAATTAAATCTTTGAAATTAAACAATTCCAAAAGACTTACAAAATTACAATTCTTTAGAATATCATTCTTGAGAATGAGATAATTTGCAATTCTATACTTTCAAAAATCACGAATTTGTATTTACAGTTCTTCAAAATTGTTGAAATTTATTTCGAAAAGTAAAAATTAGATTGTATATTTTACAATTAAAAATTAAGAAATTCTTTAATTTTGAAGAGTTTGGATTAAAAAATTTGTGAAGATTTAAGAATTTCGAATTAAACATACGTTTGTAGATTTGTGATTAAAGTATTGAATAGAATTTAGAAATCCTATTATTATATTTAAAATAAGCGACCCCCAAAACCTTAGGATACCCATTTACATCAAACTGAGATCCTTTTTAAAATTGGACATTGGATTAGATAATTTGAATTTCAATATACTGTTACCAAGTTTGCATTTCGCGACTCTAAAAGCTTTTTGGGAATCGGATCACTAATGCAAATTCTAAAAAATATCTGATGAGTTCTTAAAAAAGTTATTTTAAAAAACATGAAAAAAATATTTTTATATGCTAAAATAGTTATAAAAACTGCTTATTTCAGTAGATATAAATAATTTGAATAAAAAATACATATTTTTAAAGATTTTTACATACAAAATTGTACCTATCAAAAGTGAAGGTTATCACTTATCTATATCATTATTGTATAATCATAGCAGTGACAAAACACTATTTTTTATATCGTACCTCGAAATTGCACTTCGTTTTATGTTGCCTCACTGATTAGATTATTAGAAAGTAATCAATGGATTTTTCCCAAAACTTAACTATTCACATAATTGTTATTTGCATTTCATTGCATACATGTTTGCAGTATACATTATCAAGGTTTATGTTCTGAATTTCATTAAAACGTAATTGAATACAGAATTTTTAAATTTTAAATTTGAAGCAAAATAACAGAATTTATTTTTATTTTTATTATCAATTTTTGTTCAATAAACCACAAAATCTTTTATAGTGAAAATAAAAAAGCCTTTGCTAGCAAAAATGTAGATATGAACCAGAAAATTGTTTTAAAGCTCCGGTTTCAGGACATTTTATATTGCCTAACGGCATTACAATGCCTAATTACTTCATTAAATTAAATTATCCTTTTTTCGAATGCTGGAAAAGAAGGGAAAACAAAATAATTTTTGAAAGTCGTTTATTACAGAATCTGTAAATTTATCAATTTGTCCACGCTTAGTGTTCATTTGTGTGCATTAGTGGAAAAAATAGCAGATACCAAAAGCAGCTTTGAATAAAGCTTTATCAAAAGTAGAATAAAAGAACTATTATTAAAATTAAATATAATTTATGTAATTCGAAAATCTATTATAGAACTGATAAGATATAGAAATCATGATTTCTTAAGATGCGTAATCAGAAAGTTAAGTTTTTATTCCCTGGGTTTTTGTATGTTGTAATAAAGTAAATATCTGTTCTTTGCTCTAAAAAATAGAGTACCTTATTGACTTGAAATTATTACCTCTGGAAAAAAAGGACCAATAACAGAATTCCAACCATTTTATCACGTGATGAGATTAATATATATATATACCGGTAATTTTTCAGTTAAAATCCCTCTTTTTTTCACTGTTTGTGAACTACTTCAAGAATCAGGCTCCTGATATACTCACTGGAAATGAAAACTGCTATTCTTTTCTTAATCTTGGCGATTTTTCTCAACTTTATTGGTTAGTACAACTTTTAAACATATGATATACATGTTCTATTGTTGAATTTAATCATTTATACCAATAATAAGGTAAAACTAGTGATTAGGACCTTTTAGCTTTGAACTTAATTTTTTATGAATGTATTGTTGTTCCGTTGCACAGTGGGATCTCTAGCAGGAATTTATGCGCTTTTGTACTTTTCAAATAACTCTGAAGCCTTCAGTTTTCATTTATTTTTAAAATAGTTTCTTAAAATTTAATGAAGATAACGTTTAGAAGAGAGTTTGCATTCATTTATCTAATTCTTTTTTTGATTTGATTCATTTTAATTCTCTTCCGGGGCAACTGGCAAATAATACAAACTGTCGTAAATCCTGATAGGAGCACTCGCACAATACAAATATTTAATATACATAATACAGACTTAAAAATGTATACCTAAAGATTTTGATGTCCTAAAAACGAATCCGTTGTCCAAATTTTTCCTACATAACAAGACTTAGAGATATCGTGAGCTAAAAGTGAAAAACATCCATTTCCGAAAGGCATAAAGTCTATGTATTGAACAATTTCAATACATCCATTACATTTCCCGTGGAATCAAACTGCTTAATTAATGTTTCCGCAAGTCACAAATTTAAAAAATTAAAAATCAGATTTTTTCATGACAAATTATCTTTGATCGTGTTTGTTTGTTCATCCATTTTTCATTGCACTATTTTTAGTTTTTGCCAGTCATGATATGTGAAACACATTTCCTAATTGTTCTTCCGAATTTCTAAGACGATTGATTTTGAAATATTTGTCATCATAACTTTTAGAAAATACGTCGCTAGATGAAATTTGTTTTTCTTTTAGTTCTTAGCCTCGAAAAAGATAACCCTTTCTAAGGATGTTATCTTTAATGTCGTTCTATGTACATATGTTTTTTAAAAGTAAGGGTTATTATTTTTAGTGCATTATTGCTAATCAGTATCAAATATTTTCACAATTGTTTAAACTTTTCAAGTTAATCGAATAATTTTGAGTCTGCCATAAATTGACTAACTGTAATTTAAAAATGTGTAAACTCTAAAGTGCAAATGATTTTAAAAATGCAATATAATGGAAAAGAAAATTAATACAAATTGAAGCCTCTCGGCGGAGATAAAGTTAGATCAACAAAAAAAAAACTGTTTCTCTGGAATATTTGTTCAAACTGTGAGGATATTTTGAAATAGCTTGTTGTATAGTATCACTTTGCCAATGCCATTATATATTCTGCTCCAGAAAATTCCTAACACTTCCAATGAATTTTGTAGGAATACGCCAAATTTCAAAATTTAATTAATAGGTTTAAGTCAATTTATAATAATAGAAACATATGAATGAAATTAATATAATTATTAGAGAAACTGCAATGGATCGATTTCTGCACAAATAAAATATCACTTACAAGATCATGAAGATCCATGGAAACCCTAATTGAATCGTTTTAATTTTAAGAATTTATTCAAAATCCCTTGAAATAAAATTAATTAATACACTTTGTTTGTTTAAAATACCCTAAAAATGTATTTGGGACCTTGAACATTTTTCAAAAGTTCTTATAAAATTGTTGAACTTTACGTCGAAAAATCTTTCTTAGGACGTTCTAATTAGTTCTTTTTATTCCTTGATCATTGGAATTTCTTTCCATCTTTCCCTCCAGATAAATTGTTAACATTGCGGATCAATCTAGTGCTTAAAGATGTTGCTCTTGGTGGTTTGGAACCCACTTTAAACGGTAGGCCCCCCTCTTACCACCAAGTAAGTGTGTGGGGTTGTGTAAAGGAATAGGGAAGAAGGTACAATAAAATTGTAAACTCTTAGGGGATACATTAGAAGCTTCCATTCCATTACAACAATGAAAATCATATCTTTATTGTCTTTTTACAGAATTAAGTTGTGCAGCAATTCATATTCCTGAAGGCTATAGAATAATAAAAGATGGCTATTTAATTGGAGTCATCGATAAAACAGGTATAGAGCGAGATGTAACTGAGACTTACATAGGTGTTAGAGTTAGAAAGGACCGATCCGGAAAAGAACATCGACAACTTGTTGACAGTATCAGAACTGTTAAATATAGAAAGGACGAATCAGGAAAAGAACATATTAAAGCTATATCCCTTGCCGATTTTAAACAAATGATGAATGACTATATTGTTTCTCGTCGTGATCCAAGAATTGTAATTCCTCCAGGTATTGACATTGTAGTAGATTATTTTATTATTGGAACCGAAAGCTTTAAACTTACTTGTTTTTCGGGCATTACTTGTTCATATAAACAAGTCACTCTCGATGGCGTTGGCATTAAAGTGCACGTATCCGGAACGCCTTATGAAGTTTTAGACAAAAAAGATTTTAACCAAATGATAAAGGATCATCAGAAACGAATTGCCCTGAAACAAGCGTCAGCGTCTACTCTTCCGCAATTGACCGCAAGTTAGAACAGCATTTTTCAGGGGTGGCAACATTTCCAAAGTTTTGAAATTACGAATGAAAATTGAAAATGTCATAATTTGTTCTCAATAATATTATTTGATAAAAAATGAACGGCATAATAATCATATCCAATTGTCAATATTATCCGCTCTTGTTGAACACTGGGCACGAAAGTAGGTGTGTTGAAACGGGCTTTGCAATTTGCCGCCTCCGCCGGTCGACCGGTGAACTATGTGAAATGAGCGCGAAATTTCAAAAATATATCTAATAACAATAAGACAATTACATAAAATAATATATTGTTATAGTATGCATACAGGGTCGTGTAGAATGTTGTATAAATTACTTTTTGAAGTTTATATATTGAAAAAGTCAAATGTGAGCCACTGAAAATTTTAACGAAATTAAGTCAGAATTTCTTTTCTGATTAGATGATAGATTGTTGAAATTTAGTACGCCTGATTAATTCAAAAGTATGGAAATATGTATCATAGACTACCTGTATTTTGGTTTTCGTAAGTTAAGCAAATGTTACATGGGCGTCTTTCATAAGACTACTATAATAGAATTATGTGTTCTAGCAGTACACAGGTATTAAAATTTTAAGTATAATCTTGCATTATATAGTTTAAATTCTTGTTAATTATATGAACATTTGGTGGTTAAATGTTATTTTTAATGAAATAATTATCTAAGCAAATGCGGGTACTACTAAACAAAATAATAATCCTAATAATATGTATACTTTTAATAATAGTTATGTAAGAAAAATAAAAGTCCATGAGTTCAAATACTTAAATTGAAAATATTCTTATTATTTATTATTAGTAATATAGTTTATAATAACTTTTAAGCTACGGCATTTAAAACCCTTTTACACTTGTTTTGAATGGTAGATGAAGCTCTCCTAGTTTAAATTATATTTAACCTAAATTTTTTTCTTGTTAGCACGTTGAAAGCTCTAAAAATTATATACAAAATGAGCCCAAGTTAAAGTCAATTTAACAACTTTGTAAGAAGATATTTATTTTTAAAAAAGCGGATTTTAATGTTTTCTTTAATTTTGAATAATGTCCGAAATAATCAACATTTTTAAACTTATTTTAAATATAAATTTAAGCGTAAAAACTTATTAGCATAGAGCCATAAATGCACCAATCGTTTCATGAGGTTACAGTTTGAATACAAGTTAGAAATATTTCAATATTATTTTTGATAAGAAAATATTTTTATAAAATACATGGAACATATAATCCTGAAGTTTATATAAAAGTCCTACAAAATAGATAGTCAATTAATTTTCATTATGATTTGCGTGCAGACAAGATATTTTTCAAATTTTCGAACTTTTTTGTTGCAACTTAATTTTCTTGCACTATACTAGGAAATTAGTTTAAATTAGTTTTCATAAGCTGCTTTAATAATCTAGAATTTTAATTTAAAAATAAGCACAAGCCTATTAAAGCCTGTAAATTATTTTATATATTATTTTTTAAATATTTTCTTTAAAAATGGTCACATTAGTTTCATCCTAGCCTCATTTTGCACAGCATTTTTTAGTTTTCAACCTACTAGTAAGGAAAGTAAAATTTAATAAACTTTGATCATAAATCTTAATGACTAAATATTTTCTAATCATTGTAACTCTTTGAAATAGAAGTAATTCAAAAAATAATTTAAAATTGCATATTTTTGGTTACACACATTACTCATTATTAAAGAGTTTTCAATTACAAATATGCAAAATTAAAGACTTTTCGAATATAACTTTTTTAAATTGAACTACATATTCAAAAAATAAATAAATCTACAGTTGTGACTTTAAAAAATTAGGAAATTTTAGATTGCAAATTATTAAAATGGAAGAACTTTTCACAGTAAGTCTTCAAAATTGAACTATAATTTTAAAAGAAAACGTTGCAAATTTGAAAGCATGAATATACAATATAAAATATAAATATAATTCTTAAGAATTAAATAACTTTCAATTCTATGTCTTCCAAATACAAGAATTTGCATTTGTATCTTTTCAAAATTGTAAAGCTTTTACGTGTAAATATTTTTAATCAATTATCGTATTGAATAGAATTTAGAAATCCTATTACTATATTTAATTTGAGCGAACCAAAAAACTTTATAAAACCCATTTTCATCAAATTGACACGATTTTCAAATTTTTCATTCGCGATATTGGATTAGAAAACTTGAATTTAAATAAAACGTTTTCAAATTCGGATTTTTCGACTACAAAAGCTTTATGGAAATCCGATTACTAATGCAAATTCTGAAAAATGGCCGATGAGTTTTTCGAAAAATTGCTTAAAAAAAACGTTGTTAGCTTAAATACTTCAAAATGGCTCATTCCATCAAAAATAAGTAGTTTTTGTAAAAAGTGCAGATTTTAAAATATTCTACAAAAAAAAATATTCCTGTCAAAAGTGACCATAATCACCTGTCTACATCTTAGAATTGCATATCGTAATGTCACAGAATCATCAATTATTTTTCCCTAAAACTTAATTATTTACACAATTGTTATTTACATTTCAATGCATATGCTCGTACTATACAATATCAAAATTTATTCTTAAAATTTGATTGAAATATAAATAAATATGGAATTTCATTCAATCACAACGTTGAAGCAAACTAACCAAAATTACTATTACATTCATCATCAATTTTATGTTTAAAAAGCAACCAAATATTCTACAACAAAGTAAACAGGTCTTTGCTTTGCAAAAATGTTGAAACATACCAGAAATTTTAATTACGATCCGGTTTTATGACATTTTAAATTGCCTAGCGGTATTTCAGTGTTTAATTACTTTATTTCCTTAATTTAACCTTTTTTTCGAGTGAAGAAAAAGAAGAAGATAAAATGGTTAATTGTCTTTTTTTTGCAGAGAATAATGTAACTGTCATATATCCATATTTATCATTTTTTTTTTGTTTAGGAATCATTATTTATAGTAAAATACAATAATTGTTTGAAAATATATAATTTCTATGTTTTAAAAATCCATTATAGAACTGTTAAGAGATACAAGTCATTGTTTCTGAAGATTCAGAACGAGCAAGTAACGTTTTGATACCTGGGATAATAAAGCAAATAACTATTCTTTGCTCGAAAAAATAGAGTACCTTCTTGACATGAAATTATTAACTCTGGAAAAGAACAGTGACCAATAGCAGAATACCAACCATTTTCACCAAATGATAAAAGTAGTGTATATACCGGTAATTTTTCAGTTAGAATTCCTCTTTTTTCACTGTTTCGCGTTTTTCTCAAATTTAGTGTTAAGTATAAGCTTTAAAAATATGATATAAATGTACTGACGTTGACTGGGATCATTTATAACATTTCTAAGGAAAAACCAGTGATCAGGACATTTTAGTTTAGAATTTAATTTTTCAGCAATGAATTGTTCCGTCGCACAGAGGGATCATATCTTCAAAAAGCAAATATGTAACTATTCTTTGCTCGAGAAAGTAGAGTACCTTGCTGACATGAAATTATTAAATCTGGAAAAGAAAAGGGACTATTAACTATTTCAGATTCTTTTTAATATTCTTCACTACCAAAAATGGGAATTTTTTACTTTTAGGTAACAATATATCGAAGTGCTAACGTATAAGAAATATTCAGACAATGAATTCGTTTTTAGTAAATCAAAATCCTTTAGGGTCACGTCGTAGTCCTTCGGTACAAAAAATAAATTTTTTCTCAACCTCTCTAATCAACTTAATTGTTCTTGAAATGTTTTCAAGCAAATAATTCATTGTATCCGTTTGTTCTTGGAAACAATTATTCTGTCCTGAAATCGTTAATTCATTGTTGAAATGGTATTTGCTAACATAAAACTTACGTAAACTGAGAATTTATAAACAATTCATATAGTTATAATCAATTCTTTGATTGTTCCAAAAAATATTGTTCAAACATGTTGCATCAATCTGTGACTTTTTGCAAAAGTAAATTGAGCCATTGGATACTACAGAAGAAAATTACATAATTTCCATCTATTGAACAATACCAATGCATGGACTTTATATGATTGTTCCCATGTAATCCAACCTTCTTTACGTTACGTTACGTTACGTTACGTTTTGCGTAACTCGCAGATCTAAACCAATTGTTTCAACAATTAAAAATCAGATTTTTTCGTGATAAAATATCTTTGATCAAATGGTCTCATGATGATATAAACTTTTTTTGTTATGTCATGATTATATTTGTCTTCCCACTATTTTAAGTTTTTTCCTCGTCATGATGAGTAGCACACATTTCCTAATTGTTTATTCTAAAATTTGCCTACTATGTGGAAATACAGGAAATTTGATTTACTAACAGTTCTTAGCATCGGCAATGTTAACCTTGGTCTAAAAACCTTGGTAGCATGATAAAATATTTCTACCCAAAGATTTTATCTTTTATATCATATTATTTACATATTCTTTTTAAGTTAGGTATTTCATTTTACAGTGCATTATCTACTATAATAGTATGCAAACAGTGACGCCAAATAGTTGCAAATTTTAAGTTATTTACATATACAACTTAAAAATGTTTAAACCTTAAATTTCAAATTTAAAAAAAAAATCTATATGGAGGAAAATAAAATTAATACAAATTGAAGTCGGCAGAGAGAAGGTTAGATAAACAAAAATCTGTTTCTCTCGAATCATTGTCCAAACTGTGAGGATATGATGAAATAGCTTGTTATATGTTATAACTTTGTCAATGATATTATACAACGATACGAAATAGATTCCAAAGTGATTCCAAAGTTTTCTATGAATTAGAAATTTTTTTAACTTTAATGAATTGATTTAATTTCATTTATATTCAAGTTTTTTTAGATTATTTCTAGCGAATTAAATTATAGAGAATGAAATTTTAAACGATTCCTATTAGTAATTCCAATAATCTGAAGGGATTAAAAAGTATTTGAAGGCATTTTACCAAAATAAGTGACTTCAACCTCCAGCGATTTCAAAAGAGTTCAAAGATTTTAGAAACCTTTATTAAATACGTTTAATATCAATTTATATCAGAGGAGTTTCATATTAAATTTTATTTTAATGGGTTTGTAAGGATTTTAACAACTTCAGGGGGTATGACGCAATACAAAATTTCAAAGGATTCTAAGATTTTAAGTTATTTTATAAGATAGCTAGGAATTTTAAAAGATTAAAAAATATCCAGGGATGTAAGAGTATTTAACATTATATAATGGATTTTATAGTTACTTAAATTAATTAAAAAATTTTAGGGGATTTTACCAAAGCAAAACGCAAGGAAAAAACCAATTGGGATCGACTAATTATGTTATTAGGAACAAAAAACCTTGATAATACTTTTTTGTCCCGATGGTCAATAATTTGTTATTAACTAAAAACTTTTAAAATGACGAAAAATGAAAAAATCGTTACGCTGATCATTTTTTAAAGTAAAATGGATAAAAATAAACACTTTTTTACTCTTGGCATTTTTTCGAAAAATGTCAAATGCTTCGTTTTCGATTTACGCGCAATTTAAAGTCGTGAAAACATATGCATTCAGGCAGTATTTTTTTCTTCGTACTACGTTTTTTACAATGACAAATTTTTCATATTAAATTCGTGAAATTTACGGATTTTGAGGCGGCTTTGCGGTGACGAAGCGCGTAACGTATAATGATTCTCGGAATCATTTGTTAATGACTAATGTTTTAATATGAGGTTATTGGCCATTGATATTTTTTCTTTATACCATGTACTGTCGAAAAGAAGCCTTTCTCAAACAGAACCTCTTTCAATTCTACAACAAAATGTATGTGTACCAAAAAAAATTAGAAAGTTATGGACGTTAAAGTAAAATGAAAATTATTTCAAAATAAATAAACTGATTTATTTACATAAAATTTACATTTGTATATATACATGTTGTAATAGAGTCTATTATACATTAACATTGCAACTGTTTTGTCTAAATTTGATCTTCAGTCTCGCATTCGTCACTTGAATCCATATGATCAATTGAAATTGTGTGATTATTGCAATTTGTTGAACACGCACATAGCTCGCAACATTGCAAACCTTGAGACAACAGTACATAGTATAAAGAAAAAATATCAATGGCCAAAAACCACATATAACAACGTTAGTCATTAACAATTAGTTCCGCGCTTCGTCACCGCAAATTCGCCTCAAAATCCGTAAATTTCACGAATTTGGTATGAAAAATTTGTCATTGTAAAAAAAGTATCACGAAGTAAAAAAAATACTGCCCAAAACCAGATGTTTTTACGACTAATTTGCATTTTTAAAATTTCAAAAACCTATGAAAGAAGCAGAGACAAAAATTTTCGAAATATACGCTTTTGGTTTTTTCCTTGCGTTTTGTAGTGGTCGGTCAACTCATTTTTTTGTGCATCTTTTTGGGGGTGCGCCGCTCGCCTAATCGATTAATATTAAATTATTTTATTTTTGGAGTCCGAAATTAGGTAGGCAGTAGTGTGTGTAAAAATTGAAGTTGTAAAAAATTAAAAATTGCAAAAATATTGTCAAACTGTGTAGGAGTGCTCCTCTTACGGAAAATTCTTATAAAAACATTTTCTGATAAGATAATAGGTTGTTGGAATTTGATGCGCCTGATTAATTAGAAAATAGTAAAATAAGTATTAGAGACTACTTGTATTTTGGTTTTCGTAAGATAAGCAAATGTTGCGTGGGCAAGTTTCACAAGACTACTATAATAAAATTATGTTTAGTTACTATACACAGGTATTGCAATTTTAACTATAATCTAGTTGCATTACATAAAGTTAATTCTTTCTAATTATGTGAAAATTTTGTTGTTGAATGTTTATTTTAATTAAATAATTCGCAAACGTTAAACTATTTCGAGCGCGGCTAGTAATCGAATAGGGATCCGTTCGTTATAATTTCTAGATGATGTTTTCACTGCTTTTAACTATAATGCCGAGCACGTAGGCATCAATACGTATGCTTTAATGATATTTATGTAAAAAAAATAAAAGACCATCAGTTCTAATAAATAAATCGAAAATATACTTATTATTTATTATTCAGCAATATAACCGTAAATTAGTATCCTATTCAGTATTCTTCATGGAATAGAAAATCGATCATAACTTTTAAGTTTAGCCATTTTGCAAGCCTTTTGCAGAGCCACGAAAAACATCAATATTTAAAAAATTTGATCCTAAATCCGACGCTAAATTGGCCCGTTTTATTTGTAAATAGGTTACATAAGGCAGTATTCTACTTTGAACGCTTGAAAAAAAGCGTTTTTTGTGAATTTTTTTGGTGGTATAATTAAATATATTAATGTAGTGCTTGTAGAGCATAATAAATACACCTCTTAAATCTATTTAAGGAAATTTATTTATTTATATTATACACTTTTTACGCTTGCAACCTGCAGCTAAAGTCAGCTCCTCGAAAAGTAGGAAGGTCTGCGGTGTTAGTGAAATCTCGATAACTACTAAACCGATTCTTATGAAAAGTTAAACACATATTCTGTACACTTATATCAACCCATGGAACTAAAATTATTCAAAAATTTTCATTTAAACCAAATTTTTTTTGGCCAAAAACAGCGACAAAAATGACGAATTTTGTTTGTTTCTGGTCAAACGTTATCGAGATTTCATTAACAACGCACACCTTCTTACTTTTCGAGGAGTTGACTTTAGCTGCAGGTTGAAAGAGTAAAAAGTGTGTAAAATAAATAAATAATTTTTTTAAATAGATTTAAGAAGTGTATTTATTATGCTCTAAAAGCACTACACAATTATATATTTAATTATACTACCAAAAAAATTCACAAAAATAGCTTTTTTTCAAGCGTTCAAAGTAGAATACTGCCAATATAACATTTTTTAACGATCTTAAGTTGAATTTAAAAACAAATTTACACATGATCGCAGCCACATATCAGAGTGAATGTACAAACTGGACCTTGTATGTTGCATCAAGATAAAATTTGAATAAACAAATTAGGAAAAATTTCAATATCATTTTTAGTCAGAAAAATATGTTTGTAAAATATATGTAACATATAATAGATAAAATTTTTCTAAATGTCCTTCAAAATATACATTTAATTAATTTTTATCATACTTCGTCTACAGACAAGATTTTTTCCTATTTTTAGAACTTTTGCTGCAATTTTAACTTCTTGCACTATGCTAGGAAATTTGTTAAGTTTAGTGTTTATAAGTTTCTGCGATACTGTGGAAACATAGCTTAAAATTTATTGCAAGGATATTGAAAATGTAGATTATTTTGTATGTTGTTTAAAATGTAAGACAGCATTGGAATTCATGCTATTTTTCAAATATTTTCTTTAAAAATTATCAGATTACAATGGAAATATTTTGACAAAATTAAGGAATTTTTGTTTGGACATCTTTAAAGTTAAATTAATTTTAATTTTAAATGAACAAAGTAAATTATTTAAGAATTGAAATTTTTTTAAGGGTATTACTTCAAATAAAGCATTTAAAATTGCATCATTTTTTGTTATACGTATTTATTATTGAAGAGTTTTAAGTTTCAATGAGTCTTCAATTGGTAGTTTTAAAAATTAAAGAATATTAAATTGCTAATCGTAAAAATTGAGGAATTTTCAATATTGTAAATCCTCAAAATTGAACTATTCCAAAAATAAGAAAAAATACATATTTAAAATATATAATTCTTGAAGTTTGAATAGTATATAGTTCTATATTTTTCAAAAGTAAATAATTTTCAACTGTAGCTCTTAAAAATTGTAGAACGTTAAATTGTAAATCTTTAGAATTAAATACTTAAAGAGTTCTCAATTTTGAAAATGTGAAACTAAGAATTATGCAAGTTCAAAAGTTTTACAATTAGGAATTCTGTAATCTTTATGATTTACATTTAAAATTTCTTCAACTTCGGACTCAACGACCCCAAAAAATGTGTGTGCATCCGATCACTACTACAAATTCTGAAAAATAACCTATTAATTTTTCCAGAACATTGTTTTAAAAAAAACATGAGAGAAATATTTTTAAATTAAATATTTTTGAAGTTTCTTATTCTGGCACCGAAAAATATTTTTTAAACAAATAGATAATTCAAAATACTATTGCAAAAAAAATGTTTTCTATCAAAAATCACCATAATAATTCATCTTTATTATTGGCGTATATCCATAGCAGTGGAAAAAGACCCTTTATCACTTCGTCTCTCAGAATTTGGAATTTCATTTAATTCTGAAGTTAAAGCAAACTAACCGAATTTACTATCACATCTATTATTAATTTTATGTTTATAAAACAACTAAGACTTTTTTAATTAAAATCAACAACCCTTTTCTTTACCATAATGCAAACGTATAACACCACGATTGAAAATAATTCGACTTCTCCGAGGATCATCACCAATCCGCTTTATATTTTACAGAACGTTTATAATATTTATCTTCATGTTATTTATTTTTTATGTATTAATAAGAATGTTCACCTGCAATAATTGCATTCTTTGGATGGCGAATTTAACAATGTTGTTTTTTCCCTATCTTCAGCAGTTCATTAGACACTTGCAGAAAAGTACAGTTTTAATCTTCTTATAAAATATTTGATATCTCTGCACTTGTTGAGACGGGAAGGTTTCGATTTTTTAATTTTAAACCATTTATTACAAAATTAATACTTTTATCGAATCCATAATTTCTAGAGGGTGGCGTATCATGGACAATAAAATTTTTCGGGATACTGGTCCATTCTTTGAAAGAACCCATGTCTATAGTTTGTACGATTGTTTTATCTTCTATCAACCATGCGGTATCACTAGCTGCTGCTAATTGATGTTAACTAGGTAGAAATTTAATTAGAAGCTGTTGGATTTTGTTTGTATACTGGATCATTTGAAAGAACCCATCTGCATAGATGGGTTCAATGTTGATCCAATGTTGTATCTTCTTTCAACCATGTCGTATGATTAATTGATGTTAATTGATGCTAACTGGGAAAGAATTTAATTCGTAGATGTTCTATTTTGTTTACTTACTGATCAATATGAAAGAACCCATCTGGATAGTTGTTTTTTCAATTTTTGTATATTTTTTTACGGTGTTGTATGATTAGTGTATGTGCATTGGTGTTAACTATCAGGTAAGAATTTCAATAGAAGATGTTGAATTTGGTTTGCTTCTTTGTTGATTTGAAAACACTCATCTGTAAAGTTTCTTTGTTCCATTTGTGTACCTTCTTCTAAACATGTTGTATACTAGACCAATATACCAACAATGTCTAAAATCTTCTGCTCAACTTATTACCTGATTGGCATCAGCTAACCATACATCACGTTTCGAAGAAGATACAACAATGAAACAAACCAACAATACAGATGGGGTCTTTTGGACCAGTATACAAACAAAATTCAATATCTAATTAAATTCTTATCTGGTCAACATCAAATTATAGCAGCTAATCATACAACGTGTTTAGAAGAAGCTACAACAATGGAACAAACCAAATATACAGATGCGTTCTATTAAACCAGTATACCAACAAAACCAAACATGTAATTAAATTATTACCTGGTCAACATCAAATAACAACAGCTAATCATACAACATGATTGGCAGAAGCTACACAACAAATCATATAGATGGATTCTTTTGAACAAGCATACCAAGAAAATCCAATATCAAATTAAATTCTTCCTGGTTAAGACAAGTATTAATCGACTTGGCAAGTACCATCTGGAAGACGAATTCAAGTCGAACCAAGTCAAACTCAAATCGAAATAATTTTACCCAGGACACCAGAAACTTTCATAAACATCCGGTTTTACGACATTTTAAATTACCTAGCGGCATTTCAATGTTTAATTATCACTTTTTATTAAATTAGCCTTCTTTGCAGTGAAGAAAAGGAAGAGAAAAATAATAATTGTTAATTATCTTTTCTTTGCAGAGTATGTGACTGGCGCGTGTCCTCGGATTTGTCCACCAAGTGGTGAACCGGTATGTGGAAGCGACGGTGTCATCTACGCTTCGCAATGCGAAATGCGGAAGAAGATGTGCGGAAAAGGTGAGTGAAAGAGAGGGTAAGAAAGGGAAAAAAGGGTAAAAAAGAGCAAGAGAGAGTGCTAGTTACCACCGTAATTAAGAATCAACCTGCCACCGTGTACGTTCCACAAGAAGTCTAATTGCCCCTTCTTTAGTTTCTTCGACACGAATCCTTGGTATACGATTTTTTTTAAAGATTAAGTCGGAATTTAACCGATAGTGGAAGTCATAACATACGTAGAATATCGCACCAGTGTTTTTAGTCGGTGTCAAATTATCTATTTTACTGCATTCTTCCATTTAAGAACAGTTTCAACAGGCTTTTAAGTGGTCTGTAAAAATAAAAAAGTATCGTCAAAAATAAAAAAGTACTAAAGAAGTAGCCCTTTTAAATCAGTCGAAACTTAATTTTTAAACATAAAAAGTAGTGTGAAATATACTTTAACTAAAAAAAGAACGTATTTAAGAGGAAATTTTCTTTTACACTTTTCTTTTTTTTTCTTTCTGACCCCCTCCTATCTTTAAATATTAAATATAAATATAATTTGATATAATCGTCAATATATCAATATATAATGAGTTAAAATTTAATGATACTAGTATGAGAATACTTTTTAAACAAATTTTTAGACTTTTTTTAATTTGCGAACATTGATATAATTTAAAAACTAATTCAGATGTCAGATTAACTGAATATGTTAGGGGCCGCTCATAAACTCTTTTTCCCTTTTTTCTAAAGAATTCTTATTTTATCTTTTTTTTAGTTATAATTATTTCTGTTTAAAAACACTACTTTTTGGTATAAATCGCTAACGTAACCTAAAACTGTTCTAAAATTTACTTTGGTATTTTTTAACGGTTTTTCATGTAAAATCCGAATCTTCTTTGAAATTCAATTTTCTTTTGTAATCAAAAATGGTTTCAAAATTCTATATCTTCTTTGGATTTCAATATTTTTTAAATTTAAAGTACCAATTTTCGTTGTAATATGTAAACGTGACGAAAAACTACTAAAAAGTTATAAACTTAAAAACACAATGATTTTTATTATAAATATGAATATTTTGTATAAAACGCTAAAATAGAAAAAAAATTTCCAGCCACAAGAGATTTTTCAGTCATGAAACATAATTTTTCTAAGTTTTGCAAAAAAAATTCATAAGATTTTCGATGAACTCAGATATGTCGAGAAAGTATTTAGAAAATTTCCAAGAATTTTTTTTTACTTTACAGGAATTTACCAAATTCTTGAAAAAATGTGAGTCAGTCAAAAAATTATTTAGGAGTTTTTGATGCTTGAAAAAAATGTTAATTTTATTTATCCTGCGTATTAGTTTTTAAAAATTGCAGAAATTTTTGGTCATGTTTTATATTCTTTTTTATTTATTGAAATCTACATTTTATTTTAAATCTGTGAAAATCTTTTTCAGTTATAAATGTTAATTTATAATAAAAATTGAAATCTTTAAAACTTAAAATTAATCTTTCAAAAAAAAACCTGAATCGTTTCAAAATTCCCGAAAAATCTTATTGAGTGTGAAAAAACTGAAAAATTATAGAGCGGCAGCGAAATGTTAAAAATTAAAAATAAATATTTTTAAATATTAGAATATACTTACAATTAAAGTTACTTTCTTGAAAATTTTAATTTAATAAATTGATGATGCAAAAAATTCTTAATCTTTATTAATAGGAAAATACATATAACCCCATTTAATCTGGTCAAGGGATTACGGATAGAACTCTTTTGACATTTTTGAAACATTGTCTCAAAAGTTTAAGAACAGAATTTTTGCCTTTATTATCAAAGAATCAGTTACAAAGGAAATTTTGTCTTTTAGAAATAAATTTTTAGAATTAAAATTCTTCATTTGGAAATTGGGATTTACCAAATTTTAAATTGGTTTAAAAGAAAAAATTAAAACAGTTACCTAAAGCCATATTCAGACAGTATGCAACCAATCAGGTATTAAACAACAATGTAGAAAATTCTTTAAAAATCATCTATTATTTTTATAGACTATTAGTTTCCTAATGATTTTATGGCAAAATAAGTTTTTTGAAAGTTTTGAAAAATGATAATTTTTCACTTTTGAGCCTTCTTTCTACCTCTTAGGTTCAGGTGTTTTATTGGTATATTTTATGTTAGTTTTAAAATTTTCATTGCATAAATATGGGAATTACTAAATTATTCTAATTTAAAAGAAAAAATAATTATTTGATCTAAAAGTTAAAATTAATGTAATTAATGTATAACAAAGGACTACATTTGGGATTTTTCTCAAAAAGTATTAGGCTTTGCAAGTTTTTTTTACATATCTATGAGTTCCATCAACACTCGATTTACTTTTGTGTTTCTTTTTCAAATAATTTGAATTTTGTGAATGTTTTTTTTGCTCTCCTAAAAATGTTCATTTTTAAAATCTTCATTTGTTAAAATTACAATTTTTTAAAGAATTATTCATTAAAATAAAAATAAAAACGAATCAGTTTTCGAATCAGTACAAAATTATTTTTAGAATAGCTTTCTGAGGAGATTAGTTTGATTAGTGAAGAGCGTGCTTGAATGGTGCTCTAGTATCGTTGCTAGGTGAAAGTACCTGAGGGTCAACGAGGCACTCTTGAAGCCTACTTTGCTAGAATCGTGCAGTTAGAACCATTTTCAATCGAGAAAGTTCAGTCCATTTGAAACACTTACAGATTGCTGAAAATGATTGCAGTCTGCAAATAGTACTAAATTTATAATCTTAGAATGGCAGTTTTTTAACTGTATATTATAACATTTTAATAAACAAAAAAGTTGTTAATTTTTTTGTGAGGCTTTGCAAAAATCATGAATTTCAACCTTCAAGCGCTTCGTTTATCGAGCGAATTTCAAGCAACGAAAAACTTTCAGTAACAAAGTTCTTTATTAAGGTTCAAAGAAGTATTCTGGAAATTTTCAGATGAATCGCTTTAATGGTTAAAAAATTACGAATGTCCTAAATTACAAACAGAAATCTTGACGCTGCTGCCGTATGCACGTGCCTCCTCGGTTACGAACGTGTTGCAGCGGATGCGATGGTCAAGTCGGATACCAAAATAAAAATAATATCCGTTTGTAATTTTCTTCTAAAATATAATATAAATAAAGCAAAGAAGCAGTGAATGGATTATTTCTTAGAATACCTGCAAAAGTATTATTTTTGAGACAGGTTTATTTTAGTTAATACCCTACTATTTTAAGAAAGATTTTGAAAATTAATCGTTCCCAAATGTTCCGGAAATCAGGTACGATTAATAACTGTTATTAAAAAAATTTTAATAATCTTTTATCATTAATGTAATATTTTAGGACTATTCCTTTCTTGATTTCCTAAATACATTTTATTAAATAATTTGTAGGTAGCCTAAAGTTATTATTTTAATATGTTGATGAAGAAGTTAATAGCATAATTTGTTATTATTTTAGGGAAAAGAATACATTACAAAGTCTAAAACTAAGAAAGCCAATGTTAAAGATATTATAATCCCAGATAGATCTTTCAAACCTATTAAATTCTGCTTTGGAGAAAAATGCTACCAAAAATTTTCAAATCTTCAACAAGAAAAAGGACATCAAAACTTCTGAGATTTCGCTCGTAGCCAAGGAGGCACGTGCATAGGGCAGCGTCAAGACTTCCGCGTGTAATTTAAAACATTCATAATTTTTCAACCATTAATGCGATAGATCCAAACCTTTTCAGAAAACTTCTTTGAACCTAAATCAACAACTTTTTCACTGTAAGTTTTCCGCTGCTTGAAATTCGCTCGATAAACGAACCGCTTGAAGGTTGAAATTCATGATTTCTACAAAGTCTTGAAGAAAAATTA
>JAAAKG020037326.1:0-43780 GCA_010014905.2 Druon quercuslanigerum
TACTTTATAAGCAAACAAAAAATGTTTAGAAACACATTCGCCAACACTTTTATACCAATAAAAGAAATAGATAAAAGCTCACATTCAGTCTTCTATCAGTGCAAATATTGATTAAATCTTATAGTTTTCACATGACTTCTGCTATGTGGACAATATTTGCTAATATTTAGTATTTAATGTCGTAATAAAGGGTTTTATATGCACCGAAACATTAGCAGATTTTTGTAGATATTTTATGAAATGTTGTATTTAAAGCTAGAAATGAAGCAGAATAGAAAGAAAAGAGGGCATCGGACATAAAGGTCACTACTTTTTATTTCCTCTCTGTTTCTGTTCTATTTTTTTAAATAAATAAATATACATATGTGGGGGTTTTTGGCGTCAAAACATTGTTTTTCTGAAATCTAAGAATTTAGTTTTTGAGTTTAATTTTTTTGGATAGAGAATTATTTGAATTTAGGTTAAAATTCAATGTAACAATTTCAATTGAGATTAATTTTTCCTTATCCTTTTAACGATTTCTCCCAAACTGATGTAATATATAAATGAGGTATATTTCTAATTTAAGTAATTACTTTCTATAATAACTATAAAAAAAGGCATCCTCAAATCTTTAAAGAAATCTTCTTTCGGGAAAGATAAACACGAGAATAGTTTTTGGGAATCTGCAGAATTTAGGAGTTTCGTTCAGCTTTGGAAACCCTGATGATCATCAGGAAATTCAACAACACAACTTAAAGTACGAACTTGGTTTCCCGTAACCAAATACCTTGTACGTACATTTCTGACAAACGGACGCCATGGCTGCGATTTGAGGAATCGGAGTTCACAGGTGGAATTTCGTGTGTTTGTCTGTATATGTTTGCAGACACACATCCCTGCAGACGAATCCACCCAAAGGGAAGCATTCCACGAGCTATAAGGTTTCGAGTTCCGGTTTAATTTGGCTCGCAACCACGGAACCGCGTCCTGTGGGTGTAGCAGCCACTTCGAATCTCTCTAACCTCTGAACTGTCGACCGTCACCAAAGTTGGGTGCACCCTCTGCACTGCGGAATGTACATTTCACGTAGGTCAAAATATACAAACCGTATTTGGTATATAAGTACTAAGTGTTGCACTTCAGGAAACAGGAAAGAAAAAAGTCCTGGATGCGCCATTCTCCAGTTTCAGGGCTTTGAAATTCCAGTAATGCACATAACTTTTCTCAGTCTATACAGAGCATTTAGAAAACCTGATCTATGATAAAAATAATAAAGAATATAAATCTTATTTCTATACTTCATTTAAGGATAAAAGTAAAACAGTAAAGTCTTTACTTCAAATAGAATTGGTACTAAACAAGGTACCAGACGCTATGCCAAATTCACCAGAGTGAAGTCTCTTGCATTTTACAGAAGCGACCCTAAACACTACAAAGCTACTAAACTGATCAGATAACTTTCCATTGAGATCAAATTCGTAATGCAAAACTGATTTTTTTTTATATAAATTAAATACGTATTTATTAGTAGTAGTTAATAGCCAGTGAAATACGTGGGTATAAACCGAAAAATCCTAGGATAGACCGATGTTAACAACGTTAGCGTTAACCAATGTTCAATCTTGTGAAATCTTTTGAAATTTAATGAAATCCTTTAGAATCGCGTAAAAATTCTTTAATTTTTTGAAAATAGCTTTAAACTCTTTGTAATCTGAAGAAATCTTTATAATACCTTGACATTTTGTTAAAAAACCTTGGAAATTCTTTGGAATATCTTTAAATTCTTTGAAGTCCTCGAACGTCCCTTAAAATCCCATAAAATCCTTTAAAATAATAATCCCTAAAAAAAACTTCTAATTAAAATTACTAGGCGCGTCTGGTTAAAAAAATTTTAGTTACACTCAACCTCCAGTTAAGTGAAAACATTTGAAATGAAAACAGTTCGGTTACGTCAAATTCTCCTTAACCCCACCAATGTCTATTGGGGCGGAGAAGATTAATGAGTGCGCTTTATACGGGGGCTGTGTGTATCTGTGTCTATACTGCTTAGTGTCACATGTTGCTAAGTGGAGGGGTTGTAAAATGTGAAATAACTGGGCGGTTCGTTTTGATATATCTGATCTTTGACATAAATGATCTTTGACTAAGCTGGAAGTTGAGCGTATTATAATTTAAAATTATGGTTAATATGACTAGATAATTCTAGTTAATGAACTCTGGTTAATTTGTTCTGGTTAAAACTATTCTGGTTAATATTTCTGGTAACATAATAATAACATTGCAGACAATAAATAAAGTGAATGATCGAGAATTTTGGTATTGACCAAGTGCATATTATTTAAAATCTCGAACAATATTATAGATAGACGAAATTGTATTGAATTGGAACATGTTGCTGCACTTTGTGATCGGAAAATGTTGTTAAATTATTTTCTTTGGGAAAACGGAAGATGTGGTCCATGCAGTTTCCGAGGGGGTCAGGAAGACTCCATGTCGGTAGAAGGGTATCGAAATTCAATACTCGAAAATCGATGTCTACTAGAATATCTAGTTCAGTTTACCAGAACATATAGATAAGTTTACCAGAATATCTGGTTATGTTGACCAGAACATTGTATTCTTAAGCTACCAAAACACTGTCTGGTAAATATTTCAGGTTAACTTTACCAGAACTGCTAGTTACATTCACCTGAATTTCTGGGAACCCCTTTGGAAGAGTTTTGCTTAAAAAAAAAGCACGCAGATTTGCAAAAAAAAAAGGGAATTAACCCAATTAATAATATTTATTTCCAGGTTTTAGGGTTTTGTTTCATTGGACGTGATGAGGACATTGATCAGTATCGAATTTACAGCATTACTGCCAAATCGAAATAATTCATTATTATTTCATTGAATATTCATTTGAATCAATAGTATCTCCGTTTGACCGAGCGCGAAAGTCCGAACTTTAGATTCAACACCATTTTTTCTCTGAGTAATACCTTTATGATAACTACACTGAAAAACAATAATCTTTAAAACCAAAAATAAAATGAAAAAGTGTCAGGTTTTTTTGGTTAAAGACGTGGTTTTAATTGTTTTCATAAATTAGTGGTGATTCTTAGGTAATATTGCTCTACTAAAAATTAAGTCAGGAATGGCCACAAATGGTTAGCAGTTCTAACGATTTCTGAACAACCTGACCATTCCTAAAGAATCTGACTAATTCTGAAAATATTTTAATTCACATCCTATCAGATAGCTCAATAGCTAGGACTGCGGGTATACCAACTGAAAATGATTTACATTTTTTTATTTCTATGCTGCATTGACGAATTCAAAATTTACGGGTATTGTCGATTTCAGATAAAAAAAAAATTTCCTAAAAATTGAAAATTAGGATGATTATCATATATCTTGTAAAAAAGAAGAGATATACGCCAACCTGAGTAAAAATAGCCCCACTTAGCCCAATAAAAGTCGGGCCCCAATTGGGGGCTAGTCGGGGAACAGTTTTAGTCAATGTTCCTAGTCGGGGACTGGTCGGTGGCTAGTTGGCTTCTTTTTGGTGAACATTTCAAGTTGAGATCTGATCGCGGATTAGTCGAGCTACTTCAACAACAAAAACTTAATCCTCTGTCTAGGCTATTTTTATATTAAAATTCCTAGGCGGGTTCTAGCCGGGCTCTTGTTGGGCTATTCTTTTTTTAAAGTTTCTGACAGAGTGTTATAAATAATGAATTAATCTGTACAAAAGCGCACATATTTACTTGTTTTTAATTAATGCAAACACATTCAATAGACATTTAAAAAAAACCTGAACTTGTAATTTTTTCGTTTTTATAAGAGAAAGTGGGTGAGATAAAATGCGGCTTACATGTTTGAAAAGAAAAGTTAAACACAATTAAATATCTAAATCTGGTAGAATATATAGAAGAAAATTTTTATTATGAATTTAAAGAGACTTTAAAACTGTCCTTTTTAAAACTTTAAATTTTCTGCTCTATCTACTACTAACCTTTGCCGTTGCGAGCGTAGTGTAGATATTTTCTAACCCCGATTTCAATCCGACTAAACCGAAAGAAATAATATGCAGATAGCAGGGGAACGATTAAATATTTGTGAAGGTAAGTTCATTCTTATGGTTAGTGTAATACTGTTTAGGTAATTCGATTTTGCTAGTATACGAGTACAAGAATCAAAAATTAAAAATGTCTAATTTTAATACTTTTGTTATAAAATATACTTGAAAACGAGAGTGACAATTCTAGCCTGAATAATCCAAACTCTTAATTGATTTCACGCACAAAGTTCCAACGTTTTACGTTCAAAATACTTCCCATCTATTGCCATAGTTATATATTTTTATTAAAAATTTCGAAATATGGAAACCGCGAAAAATATAAAATTCTTATTTTTTTGAGTAAATGGCAAAATTTAATTTTGAGGTTAGGATTTGTATTGCACAGTTTTTCAGTAAAATTTTGAATAAATTGAACAAAATAAAGTATAACATTCATCCTTTAACTATGTAGACTTCTATTTAAAAGAAGAAAATAAAATACTGTTTTAAAATTATAATAATTTTTGTTTTCACAAAGAGTGTCTTATTAAGAATATTGTTGTCGGTTAATGTGTTTTGAATCGTATTTCTCATGATATAAAAATAATTTCAATTTGTGATTTTAGTTTTCATTTACTTAATTTTTAATAAAGATTTTAAAAAAAACTATAATCGACTGTCCCGGAGAATATAGTCTTCAATTTAAGACTTCCAAAAACAGTGTGCATATCAACTATATTATACGTCACTCGAATGTCGTGTCATTGATACGTAAAGGTATATAAAACACTCTAGTGAAGTAGAATATAGTTGATATACTCTGCGTTTGGAAATCTTAAAATTAACACAATTTTGTTGGAACATTCATGTTACTATACGGACCCTACCAGTACCCGACAAGACCCCGACTGGGATAAGTCGGGACGACTGACCAGCCCCGGACTAATTTTCCGTGACGGAACTTGCCGGGGACCCTAATCAGTTGTCCCGACTAGCCCCCGACATTTTGCCTGCGTTTGCATTTCTACACGGGAAACCGGACAAAATTTTCAGAATTACCTTCAGAGTAATTTGGTACCTAAACATCAATAATTAAATAGAACTAAAAGGAGAATCTGCATAAATAAATATAAATAAGCTGGGAATATGAAAGGGATAAGGTGTTACGGCATTCTATTTTTGGACCCCTAATAAAAAGATTATTCTTTGAAATAAAGCTCTGACAATTTGCGAACATTTTCACAAGAATTCCGACTTTTCCAGACGACTTCTTTCGAGAGACGTAACAAAAGAGGTCAGAAATGGTCAGAAGTCAAGACTTTTTTCTGAAGATTCCTCACTTTTTTTAGTAGGGTGTTTCTAGTGTGTCCATTTACAGGATTATAAAAAAGCACCGTTGTTGAGGACTTGGGATTAATTATCCTAGTGAAAATATTTTTATGAGCGTTTTCAAACGACATTTTGTAATAGCGATGCAAAACAGGTGTGGTTAGGGGAGTTCCGAAGAGTTCCTGAGGGCGTAGCTAAGAGAGTTGATTCAATATTCAACGTCCCCCTATGCATTTTTTTTTCAAAGCAAGATAATAATCGTTTAAAGGAGGGTGGCTGGTGTGTAATTTGGACGTATAATTATAAACAAGAACAAAGATTTAATTTAAATAATTTCTAAAAGTGTTTGAAGTTCACTGGTATCTAAATTATTTGCGGTTAGCTCCTGTTTTTGAATATTTACCCTGCAATTTTAACCCGAGTTTGTTTCCAAAATCAAACAATGTGAAGTCTGTTAATGCAAATTATTCTTCGAGAATAGCTGTTTTTTTATTTTTAAAGAATCTCTATTTTTATTAAGTGATCAACGCCCTTAATATGCCATGAATTTCTCAAATATTGCTGTTTAAAGCATTTCAATTTACATAGCGGCATAGTAGCTTTCTCAATGCTTCACACGCTCGAGAATGGTTGTGACAGGGTGAAGGGGGGTTAAAGTGGCTGGTAAGGGTAGGAGTACATTAGTCGACATAACTCAGTTCATATCACGCCAGTATGTAAATGTTTGAGTCGGTTATAACAGCGCACAGCCTGCCCTTGCACGGGTTAGCATTTCGAGCCGATAGGATCTCTTGCGCGGGTATAGAATTGAAACGGCTTTGCCCTTACAGCCCTTAAATCGATCTCTCTTGCTAGAAGCCGTCGAGAATCACGCTCTTCAAGGTCAAATAATTGTCATGGTGAAACTTTAATCTACTGCGACCCAGGCTGATATAACAGTCAACCAGGGAGAAGGAAAATAATATAATAATAGAATTTTGAAACCTTTCAACCAAGATTCAAATATGTACTTTCAAAATGTTGTAACATTTCTTTATTTTCTTCTATACGAATGAGAAAACATCAGTGCGTAGATTTAATTCAGCTATTGCTTACCTCTTAGCTACTTTATTCGTAGCCCATGCATAGCCCTTTTCAATGCATTGAGCTACAACCATAATTATGGTCGGATTAATCCTACTTTATTGCTGATATAGTTGCAGCCATATACATTGCGTACTTTTGCCATCCGATTCTTGTCTTTTATGAACGCAATGGCGAAAACGCAAACGAAATGCACCCGTTAGGAAATCAAACAGTTAGTCAGGTACATCGGCCATCCAGCGAATATTGTTAAATAACAAATTTGAGAGAGGGCTCTCTAAGAAGTGTCCAAATTACAAGGATCCAAAGCGGAGAAACCAAATGAAAAGATGCTGCTGCGTTAAGGCGCTTCCTCAGGCTTAAAAATTGGCCCACGTTTTACAGAAACAAGCTTTTCTTCTACAATTATGAATTTTTTGATTTAATATTTTAACCACAGAATATAAATGTTGAAATACCGAATTGAAAATAGAGCTTTTTTCGAAAAATGGTCGGGTTCTTGTTTTATTCCAATTAAATGAAAGTTCGTGCATTTTATTCGCCTCGGAAGCAACAAACCACCACCATGAGTGCACCCATGGTGAACGGAATATGGGGCCGGCTAGTTGCGAATGAAACGACGGATGATCGAGGGTGCTATATTTTCGACGATACTTTAAACAATGTCAAAACCCAGAATCGAGTCCAGGATTGAGATTGATTGCCTGTTAGAGATCAGAGCCGGTTTAGTGAAATGATAAATGATTAAAATATTAAGGTATTTGATTGCAATTTTCTGCTTTCGGTTCATTACAGAACGACAAGACGATTAAAAAAAGATAGAAGAAATCGGTTACATTTTTTCTCTCTTCATCGATTCTACGAGAAAAAGTGCTGAAGAAAAGAAGTTGCGTCCATAATTGGTTATTGTTTAATCGGAAAAATATGGAATTAAAATTTTTCTTATTTTCGTGGTTGAGACATGAAGGGTATGCAATTTGCAGCCTTTTGTTGAGCAACTCCTTTTCCAGAATTTTCAATTGAAAACTCTGCAATCATACGCATTCATAATTTTTCTATCTTTTTTCTTGAATATTTATTTGTTTCAAATACAACTGCTTGCGTCACAATGAATGTGCTATTGGTCAGAACTGATGAAATGTTTGGCTTTAAGATTCATATTTTGTGGTTCAATTTCACTGTTTGTCATTCGAAAAATTAAAATAATATTTACAGAAAGCGGAGGCGCCTACTATTTCGTGCTGGGGATTGAGCCATAGAATTAGGATATTAAGTGGCACAATGTGTACAGTTTTTACTATGTTAAAATTTCACAAAAATTATAAATATATTTCCAATCGATTTACAAGATAAAATTATAATATTATAGTAAAATAATGATATTAAATAGCACAATATGTACAGTGTATACTATGATACAATTTTACGAAAATTAGAAATATGTTCCCAATCGGTTTATAAAATAGAGTGTCTAAGAAATAAATTCATATTAATAAATTTCATTTCCAACCCACCATCACCCTCCAACTATGATCAAAACATAAAAAAACTACATTTATACTCTCATTATTGTTACTGTTTAGCAATTTCCGCCATCTTTTTCATACAAATAATTACTAGTGGCAATTTGCATATTTCCCATTACTGTTTACACAATGTTCAATTGTTTAAGGAATTGTAAATTATTTAAACAATAATTGAATACCAAAAAATGTAAAAAATGGAGCAATACCAAAATTTGGAGTAGTAGTTTTTTTTTTAAAACATGATGTAATTATTTAAACAATTATTTATTGTTTATTTTAAAAATTTCTTAAAAATGAGCCAGAGATGTCCACATTTCTAATTTCGTATCCAATGAAACTTGTTTTTGAATAACTACATAATTTTGATACATTTATTTTTATGTTTAATAAATTTCTATTTGTTTAAACAACCTTCATTTACTCAAATAGTTTTTTTCGATAACTAAATAGTATATTACATGACTCTATAGTGTGTAGAAAGAGTATATGTACCACTTTTTCATTGTTTAAACAAATATAACTTGTTTAAATAATTAATTTTCCAAAAATTGTTTTTAAATCGTATTTTGTGAGTTAAATATAATGATTTATATGAATGATTTTGAGGAGTAGTAAATTTTCCTTAAAGCTTATTGTTACTGTTTATACAAAAAAATATTGTTTTTTTTTCTTTAAATTTCCGTCAAATGGAGTAATGGTTTACATCAACAAAACAACAACACCAACAAGAAACAGCAAACAAAAACATCAACAGAAAGTTTGATAAGATACTAATTTAGAAAAATTGGACATCTCTGGCTCAATTTTCAGAAATTTTGAAAATAGACCATCAGTGATTGTTTAAATATTTGCATAATCGTGGAATCTAAGAAGAGAGAAGAAAAAGACTACACTAAATCAACAGTCAATAATGATCACCTCTTATAATCAGTAAAAAGATCTTGCGCTAAGAATTGGAAATTATTAAATCGGAAAAGTATGGAATTTCCCATGATTTTTAAAACAATGTTCAATGGTTTAAGCAAATATAAATTATTTAAACAATTATCTAATCAAAAAAAGAGTAAAAAGTAATCGTATTTTCTTATTGAAATGTAATTTTTTGGCGTGGTACATTTTTCTAAAAACATAATGGAATTATGTAAACAATTATTTATTTTTCATTTTCAAAATTTCTCAAAATTGAGCCATAGATGTCCAACTTTTATAAATTGGTATCCTATGCAACTTTTTTTTGATGTTGTTGTTTGCTGTTTGTTGTTGATGTTGTTGTTTTGTTGATGTAATCCATTCATAACGAATTTGCTCAGTACTCATTGATCAATTACATTATTGTTATGCTCGCACATTAAGCGAAGATGTAGATATAACATTCTTAAAACTCCTTTGGGTTTGAGGAATACATTCTGATCATGAAATTCGCGTTTGGTGCTCGACATTATTTAATTTGAGTTTAAATTTTAAAAAATCGACATACCACATTAAATTTTCTCAATTAACTGAAAAATTGTAAAATAAAGCAAGAAATAACTAAACAAAATACACACAAACAGAATTCTTACGAGCATAAATTTGCAGTATGTGAGAAATGATGAAAAAATTTTATTTAAATATAAATACCAAAAAAAATTAAACCGGCATCAGTAATAAAAATATTTTTTTGTGAATATTTCAATTTTATTAGTGATAGTTTAGGAGTGAACTATAGAAGTAAAAAAATTTACGATTTCCCGTGATTCGCGTTGTTTTGCTGTAAATTTTAATTTTCGATTTACTTACGGCATTTTCCACATTTAAAAGACAAACTATTATTCCTATTTAAAAATAGTATAGAGAAAGTTTGTAGAACTTTTGAAAACAAATAATTTTGATCTCTTTTCTTTTTACCGTATCTTGCGTAGTTTCGCGAGAAATTTGAATTATTACGTTTTTCCGTTTTACTTTTCATGGCTAAAACCATAAATATTGGCAGTAGAAGGTTGGTTAACGAACTTGACCTGTGTTTTTGAACGATGAACAGTAGTTCATCAAAGAAAATTTGAATTGAAAAATTTCTTCGAAAGTTATAGTGTCGTCAGACTACAGACAGACAGACAGACATACATGTTCGTGAAAAATCACACAAATGAAAGACGTTCCATCTATACGATAAGAATGAAAAACAATAATTAATTGTATAAAGAATAATATTGAGCTTTTAGCAAACTTTAATACTCCTCGAAATCATTCAATATTATGGTCAACTCAGAAAATACTATTTCAAATCTGATTGACAAAATAAAGATGCTTAAACAAATAGAAATTGATTACACATTAAAAGAAATGTATAAAAATTATGTAATTATTCACCAAGACGTAGCGTAGATACCAATGTAAAAAACGTGGACATCTCTGGCTCAATGTTTAAAAATTTGGAAGAAAGACAATAAATAATTACTAAATGTTTTTTGAAAAATTTACTGCTTAAAATTTCGCTATTAATACATTTGTTACATTTCTGGAATTAAATAATTGTTTAAATAATTAAATGGAATTAATTCGTAGACACTCCATCTTGTAAATCGAATGGAAATATATTTACAACTTTTGTAAAATTTTAACATAATACAAACTATACATACTGTGCCATTTAATATTATGATTCTAAGGCTCGGTCCCGACCTCTAAAATTAGGCACATCCGCTTTCTTTGAATATTATGTTAATTTTTCGAATCAAAAACAGTGAAACTGAACCACAAAATATGAATCTTCAAGCAAAACATTTCATAAGTTCTGACCAATAGCACATTCGCTGTAACGCAAGCAGTTGTATTTGAAACAAATAAAGATTCAAGAAAAAATATAGAAAAAGTATAAAAATGTCTATGATTGCAGAGTTTTCAATTGAAAATTTTGGAAAAGGATATGCTCAAGATAAGGCTGCGAATTGCATATCCTTCAAGTTTTATCCTTGAAAATATAATAAATTTTTATTCCATAGTTTTTCGATTAAACAATTTACAATTCTGGGCACAGCATTTGTTTTCAGCACTTTTTGTCTTAGAATCGTAGGAGAGAGAAAAGGTAATTAAATGAGTGCAGAATATTACAATTAAATTCCTTTGTATTTTTATCACTATTAATTTTTCTAAACCGGCTGTGATTTCTAACAAAAGGAAAGTGGAGTGAGGGCTGACAGGCAATCAATCTTAATCCTGGGCTCGACCCTGGGTTTTTAAAATGTTTCAGAATTAACGCGATCGACATGAGATTCCTGCGCATAATATGCGGGAAAACTCTGATGGACAAAGTAAGTAACGAGATAATCCTCGAAGAATGTGGTGTGGAAGAAACGTTAGTTGACACATGGGAAAAAAATCGGTTAAGATGTGGTTAGAATGTGTGAATGAGACCCTAGTTAGAAGAGACATAAGAAGCGACAGAATCACGAGAGCTTGCATGAAAAAATGCATAGGCGTGAAAGAAGCTAGAGAAGTATGCCAGAACAAAAAAAAATGGCGGCAAATAGTTAATAAAAAGAGTGTCAGTAGAGCGAATGACGCCAGAAACAAGAGACCTTAAGTACTAATGGACCCAAGTGGGGAACCTCACATGACGACTTTGTGTGGATTTTCACTTGGGGTGATTGCTAGAGAGATTGATCAGCAACCTGGGTCGGAGCAGTGTTTCGGAATGAACGTGTTATTTAAATAAATAACTCGAGAATTCTAGATCAATCTAAAAATTTTATAACCCCTTCCTCACACTACTTCAGTACCTTTACCGAGGTTCTGGTGGTTCGGAAAACCAGGCTTTGTCCAATATGTCGTTGGCACAAAGCTCTCATCAGATCACTTGATTGCATTATATAAATGCGTCCGTGACTGATGATATAAACCGGGACACATTGGACTGTAACCATCTTAAGCCTGTGACAACATTTGTTTTTTTTTTATAATAATAATAAGTTATCGTCTAAACAATAACACTCTCGATCATCCGTCGTCTCATTCGGAACTAGCCGGTCCTATATCCCGTTTAACATGGGTATACTTATGGTGGTGGTTTGCTGCTTCCCAGGCGTATAAAAGCATGAATTCTTGATTTAGTATAATTAAAACAATTCTGTATTTCAACATTTATATTCTTTTGTAAAGATATGAAATCAAACAATTCATAATTGTAGGAGAAAAGCTTCTTCGTTTAATACCCAAAATTAATATATTTTTTTATCTGGTTAAACCTTGGTTGGATTATAGTCCTAGAGGACCTACATTAATCCACCAAACCATATGCATTAAATTATCAACCGGTTGTCAATATACAGGGGCCTGAAGTTTTCACTTTTTCACGCGTTTCTTCACCTTAACGTTTGTGTAACTTCTTTAAAATTAATATAATATTATAATAGAGTAATAATATTAAATAGCACAATGTGTACAGTTTATACTACGATCCAATTTTACAAAAATTACAAATATATTTCCAATCGATTTACAAGATAGGGTTTCTAAGAAATAAATCCATACTAATAAATTTTATTTTCAACCTACCATCATCCTCACCGAAATACCCCAAACATGACCAAAACAAAAAAAAAATACATTTCACTTTTAGGATGATACGATTGAATTGTTGTTATAGTGTTTTGGAAAGCTCTTTTCATGTACTTTATGGATATTTTCATTATATTTTCATTTTTTTAAATCAAAATTAAAATTGAGCTTTTTTATACTCTTTGAAATCATGTAAAGTAAAGAGTAGGCCAAAATGTTTTCTGTGTCAAATTCAGATTTTCACGCCCGAGGGTACCATGTTAAACTTCCGTAGCGCTCGGGCTGAACATTATATTATCTTTTTTTAACACGATTATCTGTGCAGAAATATATAAATTGAGGCATATATTTTCTCTGACACCCTTTATTTCATTCTTAGTAAGCGTAAAATTTTAATTTGACCAAGAACAAATTTCCTGCCCACTTTTTATTCTACATGATTTTGTAAAGTATAAAAGAAGCTATTTTTTGAAATAGAAAAAAATTAAATATGGTTTGTTTAAAAAATAAATTTCAATTTTGCTTTAAAAAAAATTTTAAAACATCTTTTTAATAGTCTTAAATTAAATGTAAAGAGTTTTCCAAAACACTATCATAAAAGGATCATCCTAAAAGAAGTTATACTAACATGAAGGTGCAGATACGCGACAAAAAATGAAAACTGCAGGTTCCTCTATTTTGAAAACCGGTTGATAAAATGAACCTATGGTTGAGTGAATTAATGCAGGTTCAGTGGAACTATAATTCTTGCCAAGCTTTAACCCGATCTAAAAACAAAATAATATTAGGTGGTAACAGTTGAAATATTCTGCCCCAAATATACTCGTAACTATTTACCTAACAATCGAATGGCTAAATCAACCAAGCTATTAACAACAATGCTGGGCTAAAGTTAAAATTTGCACCCCATAGGCAGAGGTAAATAATGAAAATTAACAAGCGATCAGTTGATAGCGTTGACAGATTGTTAGACAGGTTTAAGCTCATCGAAGTGATAAGCTACTATAATTTACCGGTAAATTACCACATTTCCCCAAAAATTACAGCAAATTTGCGGAAGTTTCGGCAATTTTTGGATACTCTTAATTTTTCTAAACGTCCCAAAAAAATTTCTGAGCTTTCGGTGTCCCGAATTAGGATAAAAGTTATAGAATGAAATTTGATTTTCTTGTGAAATAGAAGAATAATTTGTTTGAAAAATTCGAATCGTATGTTAGTAATTACAAAAAGACAACTTTTAAGTCTGATTTTTAGATTGCAATATTTTGAACATATAATATCAAGAAACAGTTAAATATGTAAATAATAACACACAGATTTATATCCGAGATAAATAATTAATTTGATTCATTTTAATTATATCTACAAATTAGAATTTACCTTTTTTACAATTTCTCCTCATGCTTTATCATAAAAGGTTCATGGACAAAATTATGAAAAATTGTATCATTTTTAAAGAAGAAACGGAATTGTTTCACCGGAAAATATTTGATTTAAGAAATCCTGGAAGAGAGGAACAAAATTGGCACTCGGGTTAGTTAGGTATATCAAAGACCCTTTCCCCTGAGGGACCTGATTGCGCATCTTTTTCATCTCGTATTGCGCTTTAGTCTGCAAGGAAAATTCTCTCTAGTCAAGGTGCCGATTACCTTTGCCCCAGGTCCTTGGCTTAAATTCATCCCTCGTAATGCTTTGGAAACGGAAAACACGTCAATTTATTTCTTTTACGTTGAAATTCGTTACCTCACGGTCTAAAAAGTCTTTTTCATTTTGTCTTAACTTTTTGTGTAAAAAAATGTCACGCAATTGTGCCTTTTGCTGTCAAGGAATTTTCTTGAGCTCAACTAAATTCTTTGCCTTCAAGTTAAAACGAAAATCCATCTAATATTGAAAACGAAAGAGATTCTCCGAAAGAGTAAGAGTTTTTATTAATCCAGCAAAAAGGCAGAACTTATCGTTAATATTTTCAGGGAGTCTCGAATCTTTGTCGAAAAAGCTAATAATCGTGAACGTCTCGAGGTTCCTACGTTTTTGTCTTGATTTTTTCATCTCGGAGGGAAAGTCGGCTATTCTGGTAGCGGCAATATCCGTTAATGAAACGCTTGCTGGTCTTTGGGGACAGTCCAATGTCTCTGGGCGACCACCTATTCTCTATTTGTCCTCAATTACTGTCCGCGAAAGCTTAGGGCTTAAAGTCGGTGAGAGTAAACATCTGACCATTTCATCTAGGTCATTTCAAGTTACACTTTTCTCCTGATTCTTCTACGTGAATTTATGTATCCGAAAAATTGGAACTCAAAATTTCTTGAAAATAATTGGACTAAAATGGTTTAGGTAACTTGTAAAAAATTAAAACGATTATTTCAACTCTGCAGCTGCTCAAAAAAGCATTGACAACGGGACTGCGTAGTGCGAAACGAGACGGCAAGAACTCCCACATGTTCAGCGATTTTAGATTCCAAGTCGTACTACGAATGCTTTTTACCAAGATTCTTCCCACAATATGTCTTTACCTTTTAGGATGTGACTACTAGTTAATTTTTAGCGAAGAGGGCGATTTGTAAATATTTTTAATTACGGAAGATACATAGAGTTATGTAATGAATCATGGAGGTAATAAATATTCCCCGTAAAGGTGCAATAAAGAGGGCAAAATTACTTTTTTCGAACTTTTCTCACTTCGTTTCTCTTGGCATTCTCTTGCTGACTTCTGATTCGTTCCCTTTCTTTATGTTGCATCCTGCTTTCCAACATTTTTATATCTACATTTTAGTTTCAACAAAACTGCTTCAATCAGCGTTCGCAGCTTTTGTGTGTTCGGCCTTGTAGTTCCCACATTAACTAATTCTCATCCAGTTTTTAGATTGAGCCTTCTTTTATCCGTTCTATTTAAACTTCTTTATCACACTGTCTTTCATTTTCGCAAAGCATTATTTGTTCAATAAATTCGGTGGGGGTTCGCAGACAAATAGATAGGAGAACTATAGCCAGGAATAATAATTTTGAAAAATTATGACCTATGAAGACAAATATTGTGAACATTTTAAAGATATAATTTAAAATTGAATAAATTGTTTCAAATTAAATGCTCTGTAGTTGTACGCATCTTAATTTAAATTTAAATCGTTGCAATATTCTAAATATTTGTAATCTAGGATCTAAGAAGAACAATTTTTTGGCTGCAAAACCTATAAATTACAGTAAATTCTTGTCCTTTTAAATTCTTGTAGGAAATTAAAACAAAAATATTAAATAAAGTACAAAATTCGTCCCACGAATTGAAAAAAGTTGTACTGTGCTATAATTTTCAGGTTTTAATTTATTGTATTTATTTGCAATTCCTGTAAAAATTGTTTTAGTTTTTTGTACTTTTTTGTAAAAATTTTACCACCAGGGATATAGTTTATGGTAATTTAATCTTAAAATATGTTTGCACGAGGATATTTATTTTAGGTAGCATGACTTGAAACTTTAATATTTATTAACAGTACAATTTCAATGAATCAGCAATTTTTGTGAGATAAAAAAAAATTATTATTCAGTAATTAATTACCTGCAAAATTTTCTCACAATATAGTTTTTTTCTAGATCCATATCAATAACGGCTTTACAAAATCTTAATTTAAAATGTTATTTCTTCTTGTGATAAAGTAAAAATGTTATTCTTCGACGGTAGAAGTAATGCTTAAAAATGTTCAAAATATGAATAATTTTGCTATGCATCAATAAAAATAATGGATACTTTACAATAATTAAATGAGTTTTCAAGAGTTCATAACGCACGTCAAACGACGCATTTGAGTATAACAGCATTTAAATTGTTGCTTTTAATTTGAAGATTTGAAAATTAGAAATCTTTTTTATTTTAAAGCTACGATTTCTGCAATAGTTTTTATGCAAAAAACTTCCGCAACTGCTTCGAATAACCGTCTTTCATTCTCGAGAAAAAAATAAAAAGTTCAAAAAGCGTCATAGGTGCCACTTATCCAGAATGGTGAATTTCATCGCCTTAAATGTTAACGATCCTTGGATTCTAGAATTGGAAAAACGATTACGACATTCTCTTTTTGACGTCGTTTGCCCTGTAATCGGTACAAAATTCGAAACATTGCTCGGTAAAGTGGAACGATTTTCCAAACAGATTTTTACGGCATTCTACGCCTTTTTACCCTGAAGAATGATATTGTCGTTTAATTTAATTGTAGAGGAAATTCGGGGGAGAAGTGGGTTCCATTTTATGAGAAAACAAAACTTATTTGCTACCATTACTTTTTCTTTACCTAGAATATTTGCCATTTAGATCGAATCAACACAAACTTCCATTTTCGATCACTGCGCTGCTATAAATAACAAACAAAAAATAAACTGCAACATTAAAGTTTGATTTATTATAAAATTTTCAAAAAAAGTTATTAACGTTTATTTGAAACCACACGGGATATTCTTTACAAAAATGTTCTCTTTTAATTTCTGTTCCTCCATGTGTCTTTTTCTAAACTCACCGTATGAACTGTATGGAAATTTTCGTAGCAGTGACAATATTAATCATTTCAACGATATAATTTTTACTATCTCTTAACGAATCTCTTAAATAAAGTCATTGCTAGTCGGTACTAACAAAAACAGGCTTATAGAAGTCACACATTTTTTGCGAGGACCTTGAATTTTTGTGTTATCCATTAAAAGTGCTATGAAAATTTTTTTTTTTGGCCTGATAACGCAAGATATGGAAAATGTATTAAGGCGAAATTGTAGCTTTTCAAAATGCCTAATCTAATTTATTATAAGGTGGTCCTAATTATAAATATACTTTTAAAATATTGTCGAAATTCAAACGGGAAGGGCGATTGTCCTGATGAGAATGTTTGCCTTAAAGCCTACAGACCTTTGAGAAATTAATTCTTTACCTACATTCTCAATTTCGTAAAAAATGCACAAAAAAGTGGGGTTCCCATTAGAACCCATTTTTGGTTCCAAAGGAGCTGAAAGAAAAATGAACCCCACTTGCTAAAAAGGAACCCAAAACAATAAATAAGCTCTAAATCATACCTTAGTAATGGTGTTTTAAAGGATCCCAATTGTAATTGAGCCTATTTATAAATAACCTATAGTTCGCTTTTCTCGCTTCGACATTTTGTTTAATTAATAGCGTAGTGCGAGGGTTAACATTTCTTAGTTCAAGGTGCGCTCATACTGCGTTTCGCATACGCCTGGACTGATCTCGGCAGAAATATTCGTGATCGCCTGCAGACGAATAATTCGTCTGTTCATCTTGTAGAAACTTTTCGGCACCCTTGTCCGCGGGATTCGACGTGTAAACGATATCAGCCGCTGCAGCCAATCCATTGTACGGGTGGCCGATAATTCTTTCCGCCAAAGAGCAGAGCAAGTTTTCCTGCTCGCTCGGCCGACTCACTTCGCGAGCCAGCGGTTACATAAATCAGAGATAAATCACTTTAAACTCGCACTGTTAACTCCAGGTCGTCGTCTGGGCGTTGGTTAGCACCGAGTGAGATTTTCAAGCGTAATCGATAGTCGACGATAACGAAAGTACCCTCGGTGAGCACACTTTGGCCGATCAACGATCTGCTGTGAAAGCAAATGGGAAGAAAGGGAATAAGGTCAGTTGAAAGAGAATTCTCCTTTTTTCCCACTTTTCAAGCCTCTCAATATGTGTGTAGGCAGAGAAAATATACTTTTTCCAATACCCACGAGGAAAATACGACTTTGCTGGCCAGTTTATAGAAGTTAAAATGAGCGATTTCTAAATCATTGTCCGCGGCTATGGGAAAGGAAGAGCAAAACGTTGACAAATGAAGAAAGCGAGGACAAAGTACTTTTCCAGCAGTTATGGAAGTACTTTTCCACCCCTTTTTAATTTGCTCATTGTACGAAAAGTTCTTTTCCCTTGTTTTTCGGAAATCAGTGTAGAAATAGTATAAGAATAACTAAATGAGAATAAGTATTTTTTCATGTACTTATCCCTGGAGTAGGTAATTTTGAATTAGTGTGATATACGCACTCATCAGAAATCACCTACTTTTCCCACTGGTGGCACAATATACTATTGTCGGCTTAGGATGATCCACATCGTCCTCACTACCAAAGGTCAGCTGATATTATTAACTTTTAGTTGATATTTTTAGAGAGTAAATGGTTTGGTTTGAATTTAAGACCCATAGAGCGATCATTATCGAGTTTTCTGGAATCCATAGAATGCGGCTTATTTCTGGATCAATAAAATATTTGATTCACGATCATGTATATTATTGTCAAAGTGATTTCAGACTTCGCAAACTAAAAGGCTCCCAAAACAAGGGAATCAGGGTAAATTTTTAATAAAACATGGAAATAATAGGGAAATAAATTCTTCTAAATATACTGGGACACCCATTTAAGTATCTCCCATTTAAGTCGTTCCTAGAGCATCAGTCTTCCGAATTTTTGTGATCCGTGGACGCGTTTTATTTTCACCTAAGTTAGAGTGGAAAATTATGCATTTTCATAAAAATATTTCATTTTCACCAGGAAAAGGAATTTTTAATTAAATAATTAAATTTTCCACCAAAACAAGGTGCATTTTCGGCTAGACAGTTAAATTTTTAAGCCAAAAAGATAAATCTTATAGAAGGCAAGTTCATTTTTAATCTTAGAAAAATAAGTTTCAGGCAAAAAAGATAACTTTTCTACCAGAAGATGACTTCTCTACCAAAAGATCATTTTCGATCTAAAAGGAAAAATTTTCTATTTACACCAAATATTAGAATTTTGAACCAAAAACGATGCATTCTGTACTCAAAATATAATAGTAGACTTTTTAACTTCCAAAAATTAACTTTTAACCACAAGAAATGACTTTTCAAAGAAAATAATTGTACTTATACAAAAAAAATGTTTAAACTGAATAGCAGAATTTTTATCCAAAAAATATGAATTAAGAACCAAAAGTATGATCTATACTTTTTAAATAAATACATGTTACACGCAAGCTTATGTCATACCCCAAGTTCAAATAAATTGTTCTCGAAAAAAGGGATTTTGAATTTAAATGTGAAACACTTTAGATCCTTAAATTATAACTTATACTATATATAAATATATAGTATAAGGGTAACATTTAATTCTGAAATACCAGCATCTTGTAAATCTTAAATATAAAGTAATCTTTGACATTTTTATGGGGATGGTTGTTAACATTGCACAGAATTCCCAACATATTTTTTTTTTCAAAATGCGAGATGATATTTATTGCAGTGGTAAAAAGAAATCTGGAAAAATCTCAAATTTAAACAAATGTCTTCCTTTTTCCTGGTTTTTCCGGTGCTCAAAATTGCAGTGTAATTTCCGGTTTCCCTAATCACTGTCTGCTTTGCAAGGGTCCCAACAAACTATGACTTTATTAAAAATATGAATGTCAGCTCAAATATTGTTTTAGGTATTCAGAGGGGCAAACAAGGTTTCGATTCGAAAACCCTACATTATACGTTTTCTTCCTCCCGGAATATTCGAGAGATTCCTGTACAATGCTCTTTACTTTTTCAATTTCCACGAGCGTACATATCGTAATTCCTTTGTCACCGTATCGTATCGTCTCACCTACCGCAATCTCCAGTTCCGATTCCTCTCTCCGGATTGAACTCCCTGATCCGTGAACAGCAGGATAACAACCGGAAGCTAGTACGCGCAAGTTCGTGCAACCACAACGGAAAACCCAGTACTTCGTTTTGGTCCTTGCTTCTTCTCAGATTTATTCGTTTGCTTCACAAATAAAAGCAATGGTGGGGGACCTTGGAACGACAAAGGTGAATGGAACAAAATAACCTGTTCGATATACGACCGTCACATCTCGCACACAAATGAAACCCCCGCCCCAGATTGAAGCAAGTATTTACGACTTCGTGAATCCATTCTCGACTCTCGTTTCCTCCACGAGAATGAAAAGCCACGAGAGGGAGTTCTAAGTGAAACAATCGATCCCCCCAAGAAAGGATGCTTCCAGCTCCATAAATAATTCAGAATTTTCTGATAAATATACAAAGCCTTTGCGACAAAATTTATTTCCTAAGCTTTTCAAATTTATATTCTTGCTATCTATTTAGGGCACCGACGGCCAGAAAAATATGCAAGAGGTTTTAATGTCTGTCTATTCTTTTTATATACATTCTCTTCAATTTTAATGTGAACTCTGCAAACATATCTGATCTTCAGGATCGCCTTACAACAAAATTCCAACAAATATTAAACAATTTCTGATTAGAGAATTAATCATTTATGAATCTAAATATTTTTTATTTGTAGGGTCCTAAATTAAATAATCTCATTCACAGTGTTTTATACAGTCAGTTCGGGATCACAAAAGAAAACAATGTATAGCTCAACCCAAAATATTCATCGTTGATCTGGCCAAAAATATAGTTGAATATGAATCAATGATATAAGAAAAATCTTTAAACTAGGAATTTGTAACATCATTTATTTGGATAATATTATTCATCAATTAAATTTTCAAGTAGTTAAAACAAAGATAATAAATAGCGAAAAAGAAAATATTGGAAGTCTGAATATAATATTATTTAAAGAGGAATAATATGCCTAGATAATGAAACCTTAGAATTGATTTCACAGTTTATGCCAAATTGATATGGATTTTAAAAAAACTAATAAAATTTAAACAAATATAGTTAATGGCAAAACTCGTTTTTAAATTTGTATACTTTTCCAAAGATTGGACGTAAACTTATATAATTTTTCCGTATTTCTTACTAAGCAGGAAATTCTACGTGACGTTTTAATTTTTTACGACATGTGATACACATAAAGAAACATCACTAACTTAAAGATATAAAACTAATTGATTAATGTATGAAGTTCACTTTTTTTTAATTGAAAATTATTTTATTCATATGTATTTTAGTTCTGTTGATTCTCTATTTGCGGCAACGCTAATTTCTGACCATTATTGCCGCTAAACCACCCATGCAACGCATTTTACAATGATGCCTATGTTTTTGAATTTGTATCTTATAAAATTTCAGTTAATTCCACTTTTTATTTTATTTTTTATACTAAAATTAGATACCTTTCATTAATTTTCTTTAAAATATCTCTTTACTACAAGCGCCTGACAATAAACAGCTTATACTACTAATGTAATTCCATATGATTTACGTCGGGGAACTCCTAACTACAGAGAAATCCCTCCCGATGCATCCCAGCACTTTTTCCTCGTTAGAGCTTAAAAGTATGATATGAAACATTAAAAAAAGAGTCTAAACGAAATTTTTTTAAGGCATTGTTACTCCTTTTTTTAAATCCAAAATGTGTAGCTCTGATGCTCATTTTCAGTGTTTTAAATCCGATCCTTCGAAGAAATTAATAATGCAAAAATGCAGAGATGGACAATTGGAAAACACACGATGGAACGCTAGACGCTTACTTCAGGCGTAATTTGTTTGATTTTAATTTTAGATATAGGCGGAGATAGAACTTCAATAGCAGCAAGAAACGCGATCGACGAACCACGCCCCCATAATCGGAATGAATTGAAAATAAGCAGCGCGGAAATGGTTTCCCCGTTTCCTCTAGTATCATACAAATGGGGATGAGCGAGATAAATTCAATGCCACGTCATTCGTAATGCTTCGTGTTTATCGCTAATATGAATAAATTTAGTCACCATTACTTTCGCGACATAGACTACCAGTTTAAAAGGAAAACTGAAATACTTATATTAAGCCTTCTTAGTTTATTTATTTGTTATCCATTATCAATGTATTTTCAAAAACTGAGAGATTATTTTAATTGACATTTTGGTGCCATTTGAGACAAATATTCGAGGGAAACATAGGGCATTATTCCTGAACTGCCCCAACTTAAAAGTCATGTCTTCCGATTGCCCTCAAATATTCAGAGTTTGTTTGCCGATACGATAGTAGTATGCCCACAAATTTATAGATTTTCACTGCCATCCTTCCTCGAGCTACAGGGGGTAAAATTTGCACCCCCCTGGCAAAACGGGAATTTCCAAATGGTCATAACTTCCTTTCTACAAATACGAATGGAATTTTCTATGAATGATTTATGAAGCGTTTTTCATGATCCTTCGTTCTGTAAAATCTATTGTTTTCAATTTTTTAATTTTTTTAAAACAATTTCCATTCAAATTGTTTATTTAACATTTTCTACTCTTCGGGCAGTTTTTATGTTTTTAAATTTTTTCAAACGTAGGCTTGAATTTTTTCCGATAAAAATGTTGTTTGGTATTTTGGGACGGAAAATCGTTATGTAGTTATGCGAAGATATCCGAGTGAAACCCTTCCTGGCGCGCTCGGACAGGTTGGCCAGTCCTACCGGGGACTTGGTTGTATACATGATTCTCCAGCGAAGCTGCACTAAATTCATCATAATTTATTTAGCTCGCCTTTTTTTGCGCATTCTTTGCTTCTCTGAACTTAAGGCTGTTTGGCTCTCTTCGGAAACAGATCATTTTCTGTTGCGAATGAAGTTTTTTCAGTTGCAATTGTCCGTTCTCATTTGGAATAAATGCGTGGTATTTTAGAGTGCCGGGAATTGTAATTGCTTCAGTGAATCTAGTTTCTAGTTTTTTGATCATCGCTATGTGATCTTCTTTCAAACTGAAAAGAATTTCTGTTTCCTTTAAATTGTTCTTAGAACATTCGAATAACTCCGTCGCAGTTAGGATTGGATTCTATGCTGAACGCTGCAAGCTAGCTTTTGCCCCAAGTCTTTTCAAATTTCCACCAATCCCGTCACCTGGACATTTCCATGAGAACTTGCCTGGAGATGTGTTTCTGCAGAAATTAAAAAATTTTTTCTGTGATTTAAAAGATTTATAAAGGCATATATATTTTAAAATTTCTGCGTAGCTCCGTCTGCCACATAATATATTTTTTTAACAACTCTGAATTTCTTCTTGAGGTTTGTTGGTACAATATAAGAAACAAATGAAAATCTATGTACGTGGACGTCTTTTGTTTTTCGGCTTTACACAAGCCCAAGTTTAATCCAGTCAAAGAAAGGACGAATCCTGTATAATTTGTTTATATGAATAGTTTGAACTATTTTTACTTGATTTAAGCTTTTCACAGGTATGCTTTATGTGACGATAATGATGAAAATACACAGCAAAACCTGAAAAAAAACCTTTTGGAGGGGCGCGAGGTGAATGTTCTCTTAAAAAATACTTGTGTTTCCTAATTTGTTTATAACTATATGCAAAAAAAATTCTATGCATTAAGAACCGCTGGAATTAGTTTTTAGAAAGTTTCTGTATCAATGAAAAGCATGTTTGAAATGAATCGAATTTGAACGAAACAACGTCAGTCGGTGCATTGTCTGGAAAGGCCGACATGCCCGAGCGCGTGAAGCAGGGTTTCGATCGGATATCTTCGCATAACCACATAACTATTTTTAGTCCCAAAATACCAAACAAAATTTTTATCGGAAAAAAGTCACGCTTTCGTTTAAAAATACTGTGTTCAAGTATAAATCATTTAAAATTTAAAATTGTTGAATTCCTTATTTTAAATTCAATGCTGCCTACATTCCAACCAAAAACTTAGAACATTAAAAATTTCGAACTACCGTTCGAAATTAAAAACCTCTCATTTTAAAGCCACACGAATCTAGGTTTTTGAAATTGAAGTTATAAAACTTGTATAAATTTAAGTAGAATGTGTTAAAAATTGCAAATGTGAGAAAATTTCATATGACCAATCACAGAAATTTTTCAACTTCAAATGAGTGTATTAAGAAAATTTAGCAAATTGAAACAAACCGTTCCTGATTAAAGATTTTGTAATTCTAAGCGTCTCTAGACGAATTATTAAAAACATAGATCATGTAATTATATCATGAAGATAAAAATCACTAAAAATTAAAAGTAATCTTAAGCTTAAGATTCTTAACATTGATCGATTAGGCATCTTCCAGCCCTATAAATTAATGTAAATTAACTTAATTTTAGTTTCTTGAAACACTGCTCATAATTAAAATCGCTCAAAATTGCGTAATTTCTAAAAACAAGTAAAAATTAATCGATTTTTATTTTAAAGCGGCTTTATTTCACTTTGTTTAAAAATTATCACCTAAGAAATCTAAAATACTAAAAAAGAAGATTAACAATAATATTTAAAACTAAAATAGTTACTGAATATAATAATGATAAAAATTTATTTATGTAGATACACTAGCAAGGGCGACTATGCAAACTATATTGCTATTCCTTAATCATTGGTGTTTATTTTTAACTAAAATAAGCTATCTAATCAGAAAAATTGTGCTAAAAGATTAAATCTTGAAAATATACACTGTAAAACTAAAATTATGCATATAATATTTTTGACAACTGAAGAATAGAAGATTCACGGGTGGAAATTTAACGTTTGCAGCATTAATTGAAATACCTACAGCATTAAACTATTATATACTGGTAGACATAATATTATTTCGTAAAGTAATTTTACAAATTAAACTTAATTTAGGTGAAAAATATAATAAATTTACAAAAGAGCTGATGCTTCACCATCGGAGCAGCAGCAACCAAGATAATAGTTGACAAATGCTTGGACCGTGGTTTCCTGTAAAGGTCGATAATACGATAAAATTCTAACATCAAAACAAACGTGTCCAAAACACATAAAATTATTCTATTAGTCAAAAAGGGATTCTACGACATATTTCACTATTTTAAATAAAAAGAACTTTTACTTCTTGCTGCACATGTTTAAAAGTCTGCATAATTATGCAAAAGTCTACATAATATACTAAATAATCCAACCTTAAAATATTTGCATCCTAATTATTTCTATTTCACAAAAAACCCGTGGTCGGTCTTTTCAGCTTATCAGAGTTATTTGAATTATCAAATTATTCGCTCATTCAGATGATTAATATGCATGGAAATCTTCTGTATAATAATGCGAGACGCGAAATGATGAAAAAAATATTTAGTAATCTATTTCTGAAGTGAAAACTGAATTCAACCTTCCAGTCTTCCTTGAAACTAATCAGATTTACAGAAAGTGCAGCCAGATAGTTTTCGAGTTTACACTAACGAAATCGTAACTTTTGCAATGTTCTCTCGAATTACTCAATCGTCGAGTGCAAAGTTCGTATCTCAGAGTGGTGCTTTTACCGCCTGTCAGATTATAAGGAATCGAGGCCCGTCGTATAGCTGCTACGCGAGTCACGGAACAAGATGATTGAGCAAGAATCGTCAATATGCCTTTAATGTTGGATCCGAGGCGATGAGAGTTTATATCTCATGTCTGAAGTACAAAAAATATAATTTAAGAAGGATGGGAAACAGAACTGAGGAGAGCCTCTCAAGCAGAACACTTTAATCCATTTTCATACAGTTCGGTGTACAAAAGAAAAGTTTTTAAAAATATTATTTTAACTCATTTTACTTATAGCTTAAATTAAGTGTGATGTATTATTTCTTTTAGAAAAAAACTGCATATCATCCCTACTTAACTGCCGACCAAACCTCTCGGAACCTGCTTCAACAAGAAAACTTGTATATAACGGTCAAAAATATCAAGAAGATATTTTGATAAACTTCATAGCAGTCAAAATGAAGTGAATTGATAACTGGCGAGTTATATAGTTACAAATTGGCTATCATTCCAGGCTTTTGGTTAATATCAAATTAACGGTGATGCAAGAAACAGTATTTTTGTTCTAAATTAGAGGTCATTCTGGTCCCTATTATACATTCCTCGGTAAATGACTGACGCTTGGCCGCCAATTGGCTATCCTAGGTTAGTCAGAAAATTGATGATGAACGGGTCATCTCTTTTTCGCCCTTAAAGAAGTGTGCCAAAGTTCAATGCAATATGACCATGCTTTCAAAACTTATTGCCCCTACAGATTAAAGACTGCAGACTACAGATACGCAGACTTCGAAAAATCGTTTCTTCTGACTCAGGGGGCTCAAAAGTGAAGATTTTATTAAAAACGATGAAGTCCTTTTTTACATGAAACTAATATCTTTTCGTTTAGAATAAGAAGGTAAACATTAATTTACTAAATGCGTATACATGTTACAGTTTTAATCTGAATGCAATTACAACTAGTTTTAAACTAGTTAAAAAGCAAAATTACCACCATAATTTGTCAAAACTAGTTTTAACTACGTAAAACTCGAAATAACCAAGTCCTCTTGTAAAAATCCGAAGATTTCTTTAATTCCATCTTATTTCGTGTTTTAACTGCAAATATCACTTAAATCTAGATTCATCCAATGGTGCTTTTGAAAGAAGTAATTTTACTAGTTCTTTCAAAAGCACAATTTGATGAATCTAGTTTCAAGTCTTAACTATTATTGAAAGCTAGCCTGAAATCACTTTGGGTATATACTGTGACATGCATATAGATGATTACTGAAAAATTGACAACTGTAATTGCCAGTCATTTTCAACTTTTCTTTCGAATAATAAATTGTTCCGAAACAGTACGATAAGTAGTTTCATAATTTTTGACATCATTTAGAAATTCTTAGTAATAATAAGCCTAGAACCACACACTGGGGTACAAATGTACCCAACATAAAAATCAAATATCTTCTCCTGATTTAGCAGCTGCTTCTTTTTTGCCCTTTAAAGAAAAGAGTATCATGTATAAATGAACCTTTTTGTGCATATGGAAAGTGTTTTACGCGGACAAGAAAGTTGGTAAACATTTATGCCCCATTGTAGGGTTGGAGGGCGAAAAATTGATACGTGAGTTCTAGGGTTAACCAATAAGTTCATTGCCTATATTAATGCTGTATTAGTACTTTAGGATAAACATTTAAAATAATTATTGAACTAATTATAGTGTTGGCTAAAATTATGAATTTTTTACTTCGGAAGATTTTAGTGTAGTTAGAAATCCATTTATTAACGTTTATTTTAAATAACAGTTAATAATGATTACTATTTTTGCCTAATGTTTTTTTATAATATGCCCAGTTGCGCTTAATATTAATGTATAAGGTATAAAATGAGAGATTATTTTATGTTTTCATACTCTCTTGGCTTACCATTAATTTAAAAAAATGCTTTAGGTAGTTCGAAAATTATTTTTTTTCTAAAACTTTTAGTAATAAAAACGATAATTTATTTACATTATTTTTTCGTGATTGACAAAAAGTTGATAATATTAAGTCCTAATCATTTTCCGCATTTTCTTCGATTAGTACGTTTTTCTTAAAAATATCTAAGTAACTTAAAGTTAAATTACAGCATAATTTAGTAAAGTTTGAACATTTTGAAAGACAGCAAATAGATTTATCAACATCGATTCCAAATACTACTGAATAACGATCACTAATTAACTATGTCGCATCACCCAATCTTTAGGTAGGAGCTATGTACTTCTATATAAAATGCCTGTCTTTCACAAAGTAAATTGCTTTATTTAATTAGCTTTATAGGAATGGACATTATTAAAACAAATGTTTCTTTTAGATATTTTTTTGTTTCGAAAATCTTATTGTCTAAGTTTTCAATATTTTGGGAATCATTCTTATCTAACATTACTTTCAAAGTCATTAAATCATTCCAATACAAGGCACAGGGTGGAGAAGCTTCCTTTGTTTCATTTGAAGAATATCTTCCTTATTTGAGTTTATAAGCGAGAACTTCATATTGCCTATACGAAAAAATACTGAAATTGGCTTACTGTTACCGTCTTTCAACTGAAATCTTACGAGATAGAATCTTTCTGTCTGTTCGTTCCAAAAAAGAGACCCTTCTCATTTTAGCACGACGAAGTACAAAGCAAAAATGTCTTTTAAATATTCGTGGGTTTTAAATATATTGAGTAAAAATGAGTTCATTGGAAGTTCAGGTTAAATCCATTGATTCAATTGTTGATTGCACTCGATTGTCTTGCAATGCTTGTTCCTTTAGGCAAATAGTCCCAGGCAATCGAAATTCGGTAAGGAGTAGCGTCCAAGTTTGGTCCGGCATGAGCAACGATGAGACAATAAACCAACCTACGCCCACTCAATACACAAGCTATCACGCTAGGGACGTTCCTGGATACGTTGCGTGACCAGAAAGCTAGTCTAGCGCAGTTGCCAAATGTGATAAGAGTTCCAGAAGCTCTGCTACTTAAATACCGAGGTATGGTGCTATCCGTAATTCTACAGTTCAACATTCGAATTTCACCTAATTTTTTTGCTTATTCAACTATCTTTTTATGTTCAATTTAGTAATCTAGTAAGATCTTCAAGCTGCGTTGGTATGTTCCTAGTAGTTTTTCGGTGAAAGGAGACACTTGAAAGATATACTTTCAAATCATTAAAATACCTCATTAAATATATTGATAGATTGAAAACTTAATGTTATATTTTGAGACCAGGCTACTCTCACCATCAAATCTTAGTTATTACAATTGAGAAAATTGGGTAAAAAATAAATTTATGCATATTCAGTCAAGTAGAAATTTCGTTTAACATTTATATATTTTCCGTCTCAGATTATTTTAACATTTTTTCATAATTTTTCTCGTCCTTAATGTTCTTTTTATAACAAAATTCGACATAATTCTTTTTACGTTACCCTAATCCAGGACTAAATCCCTTTTTTAATGAATTTTTAAATATATTATGAGCAATCACATTGGAATTTTCTACTTATTTTTCTACGCATTATTTTATTTGTCGATAAAATATTGGAAATTGTAATTAGTAGGGTCCCATTATGAGATTAAACTGCTCTTTATATTTAAATTAGTAAAATATAACTGATTATTACTTAAATTCTACTAATTGATATAGCTAGAACTGAGCTACTGATGATTAGTAGAAATTTCCTGATTCAATTAAATAAAAATTACTAATTCACTCAGTTGAAATAAGATTCGAAAATTCTAAAAACGCGACGCTTGCAGACGTTTGTCTTCCCCGAATGTTTCGCAATCCACATAGTTCAATACTTTGACGGTTTCAAAACTAACAAACATTTTATTTCGATAAAGATATTTTTTCAACTGTTACTTTCACTGTCACTAATAATAAATGTTTCTTATTGTCCACGATGGCGTGATTTAATTAAGTTATGTTCTATTGACGTCTGTATTACTATTTAAATCAGTTAATATTATTAAATAACTGATTCATCAATTAAAATTCCATAAAATGATTAATTAGTAAAAACTTTTAATTATTATTTCAGTAAATCTTACGAAATAACTGATTCAGCAGTCAAAAGTTAATAAACTGATTTAATTAGTATAATTTTTACTAATTCTGAGTAAGAGGGTGTTCTCGCAACGTTACACTAAGTTTTTTATCCGGGAATATATTATATAATATTTTTTCAATGATCTGAAAGTCGTCGGAGTATACGTATGTTTAGATTTTCCACTTTCCTTAATATCTCCCGGACGTAAAAGAAAATAAAATACTACTATTTTGCATTATCTTTTTTACATCGTAGTTTTCTACTAATTCAAATAGGACTGAATCGCTTACTGAACCTTGCCACTAAATTGTGAAAAAATAATTACCCTACGAAAAAATAGAACCGCATGACTCAATTAAACCTTTTTTGTAGGAAACCACTAAGTGAAAACTATATGGGAATCAGAGATGAAAAAATAGATAACAAAAAATTTATCCCAGGGTATTTTTAAAACATTGATGCAATTTTCAAAAGGTTTATAAAGTTTCCAGACACTTCAAAAGATTTTAAAGGATTTGTAATATGATAGGATATTTCCAAAGACTTTTAGGCAATCTCAAATGATTTAGAAATTTTGAGTGACCTGAAAGAAATATAATTATTTTAAAGGAATTCATAAACTTTTCATCAGATTTTTAAGAATTTGGAAGACGAGGGATTATTTTATATGACTTATAAGGTTTTAAAATATTTTTACATCTTCGAAGGAATTTTTTAAAGTTTAAAATAGTTTGAAGGTATTTCCCTAAATTTCGAACTATTTTGAAAATTTTTATATATTTTTAAAGATTCCAAAGTACTTTTAAAAGCTTAAACAAGTTTCACGGGATTTCGTCAGATTTTAAAATAACTTTTAAAAATTGCTAGATATTCCAATAAATTTAAAATATTTTTTGATATTTTAGAAGATTCCAAAGAATCTGGAATTACTGTTAGTGACTTATGAGATTGCAAAGGACTTGAAATATTTTAGGCTATATTAAATTATTCTTAAGCATTTTGAAGAGCTTCATAAAGTTTAAAAGGATTTTAAAACATTTTAAAGGATTAGAAATATTTTAAGGAAATTTAAAAGATTCTAAGTTATTTTTATTTAATTTTAATAATTTTGAAGGTTTTGAAAGAGTTTGTAATATTTCACGTTATTTAAAAGTACTCAAAGATATTTTCAATAGATTAAAAAAATGTAAGGAAGTTTCTAAATTTTAGACATTTTAAGGGATTTCAAAAATGTTCCTACGATATCAAACAGTATCACAGAATTTGGGATATGGACCTCAATAATTTCAAGAGATTTTATTATAAAAGTTCTCAAGGTATTTTAACAGATTTTCTAGGATATTGGGTGGGTTTCAAAGATTTAAAGAGACTTTGAAATATTTTTCAGATTTTAAATTTTATTATAATTAACTCTGAATTCTTAATAATTTACTTGAATTCTTATAAATTTAATCGAATTCTACTATAGGGTTACAACTACACTGATGTAGTGTACAGTCGTACATTGATTTCGACTGTTATCAGTGGCTTCATGTGAAGTCAAGTGACTTCACGCCAGTGACTTCAGCGAAGGTGTATACCTGAATTCACGCGTTGACAACCCCTCGGGATTCTACTAAATTTACAGATTTCTACGCAGTGAAATAAATTTTTATTTTTTCAATTCATTTTTTAATTCATACTAAAGCCTTTCAAACTTAAAGTGGGAATTCCCTTGAATTTCTCTAAACTCATTTGAATTTTACTAAATTCTATTAACTTTTTCATATTTTCAAATTTTTTTCAATTGACTTACATTTTTATAGATATCGTCAGATTCTTCTCAATTCCCTTACATTTATGCAAATTAACTACAGTATTTCTGAAAGCAATGGATTTTATTTTAATTTTAATTTTTTTCTAATTTATTTGAATTATTTCATACTTAACTCACTTTTTAATTTTTTGATGTAGCATAGGTTGCTACAGCTCTAAAAATAATAAATAAAAAACTTATAAATGCAGGTAAAAAGTTTTTTTATTTTATTTATAAAAGATTCTGTACTAACCCTAGAAAAACACACTGATGTAAAAGCATACCTAACGAAAAATTCAAAAAATTCAACCGAGCTAGGAGACGCTTCTTTTGTTCCTTTAAATAAATTTTTCAATAATGCATACTTCATAAATTTGACTCTATCAAACACAATTCTCTTTATTTTTAAAAAGCGACGCGGTTCATGTATAAATTAATCGTATTCTCGTATATGGGAAGTGCTTTACGCGAACGAGAAAGCTGGTGAACGATTGCAGGGTTGGAAGGCAAAAAAAATAGATAGGTCGGTTCAAGGGTTAAAATTGTTACAAGATTAAAATATCGGTCTTTAAATAAAAATCTTCCGGCCAAATGAAAAACCGATGTTTAAATCCTGAATTATGAATTAGACCAAAAGGCGACAAATATTGTTTTCACAAATGCCTTTCCCACTCAAATTACTTAATAACTTCAAGAAAAGGGGAAAAAAATATTATTCTAGAATGGGAGAATTGTATAAAGAATAAAAAGTCTACAGGCTCTTGGGAAGCTTTTCGAAACTAAACGAAAGAAGAAAAACCTGCTAGTAATCGTCCAGCCTCGGTATTTACTATTTCTTAAAATTAAAGGGTATATTAAAATTATACTAAGTGAAATTAAAATAGTTTTGAGCAAAAAATGACATACATTTTTTAACAGTTAAATTTTATCGATTTCAGCACTACTGCTAACGGAATGTTCTTTAATGAATAATTATAAATTGAAAGACTTAATTTAGTTCTAGGGAGTTTAAAATGAAACTTTAATATTTTTATTTCAAAATCAAAATGTATATATTGACAAACTACAAACGTGTTAAAAATCATTAAATTTCCATCATGGATATAGCTAGAATTTTTTAGTAGCAAATCAAAAGCCTTTCATGTTGTTTACTTAGACATTGGAAGTCTGCAAAGTGAAACAATTTCAGAGTTTATTTAAGAAAAGACAAAGATAATGAGGTTTAGATAAGGAGGGAGGAGACAGAAAGACTGAAGGGGAAATGGAAGGAATAAAAATATAAGAAGTGAAGGAGTTTAAATGATTGGGATATATTTTGAAAAAGAATACAGATCATAGAGTTCATATAAGAGAAATGATAAAGAAAGCAGATGGGGTAAAAAAAAAGATATGGGGAATCGGAAAAAGAGGTTTCAAAAAAATTGGAGAAGGAAAATTCGGTTATTTGATACGCTGGTATTGCCGGTATTAAGTTATGGGGCAGAGATATGGGGATGGAAAGAAAGGAAAGATATTGAGAGTTTACAAGGAAGATATATAAGGTGAACATTAGTGGTAGATTAGAGGACGAAAGGATGTATGGTTAGAGAGGAAGCGCAAAGGGATAAATTAAGTATTAGAGCAGGAAAGAGGACATGAAACTTTGAGAAAAAGCTGTGGGAGGTAAAGGGAGGGAAGTTGGCGAAGAAAGTGTTTGATGGTGGTTGATGAGAGGAGAGGGAGGATGATAGAATTAACGAGATGGGAAGAAGAAAGGAGGGAGTTCTTGAATGCTAGAGACATGGAAGACGGGACTGGAGTAAACTACGAAGAATGAGAAAAAAAGGACAGGGAAAGACAATTAATAGAAAGATAGGGGATTATTGAGGAATAAAAATACAATCAATGGTATAAAATGATAAAAAAGGAAGGTTTACCAAATTATTTAGAAAATGAATGGGGCGAGAGAAGGTGGACCAGAATAGCAAGATTTAAATTGGGAAGCGAGATAAGGAAGCAGATCTATTGGGAAAAAGAAGAGATCAGAAAATGCAGAATATGTGAATGGGAGGAGGAAACATGAGAACACGTGTGGGAAGGATGTCGACGAGGAATGAAAGGTAAAGGAAGCTGGTAAGAGAATGTGGTTATGATTCTAGGGAAGAATGGATTAGAAGATGATTTGATTAAGGAGTTGGAGGCGGCTAGGGAAGTGAGTGAGAGTGAATAAAAGAATGCATGTGAAAAAATGGTAGATTGGAGGACAAGAATTTAAAATATACGGAAATATATTCGAATACTTAAAGTAAAAAGGCATTAAGAAAATAAAAAAAATTCTATCCCAATTTCAAAATAATATTATTTAGATTAATTTCACAAAACAGAAAAAAGAAGTAAGAATCCAGTTGCAATGAATTAGGATATAATGAACGAGGCGAGGAGCAGAAACGTCGTTGACGCGCCTGATGCTCACTGCGTGAATACTTTAGTGACTTATCTGAGAATGAAGAATAATTTTAAGTAGTCGAAATTATTCAATTTTTTCATATTTTAATCGAGAATGAATTACTATTAAAATACAACAAAATTTGATAACTTTACATTTAAAAACTTGTTTCATCGGCAAACTATGTGTTATAAAAAACTATTGGCAGCCCAGAATCCTGATACACTAGTGAAGTTTAAATGAACATTTTTTAGCTTAAATATAATTTTATTAAAGCTGAATCAAACTGCTACTTACCTAAAAATCCTTTCACTTTTTCACTTCATTCATATACGCGTAATAAGTTAATATAAATTAAAAAAAGATCGGCGAGATAAATTATTACCTACTGGGCATTCGTTACACGTAGAGTTACTTTATAATAATATAACAATAAACAGTTTTTAAATTTTCATTTAAAATTATTTATTCATGAATGCATTAGTTTTTATTGTTCCGATTTTTAAAGTACGTAAGTCGAAGCTCCCTTATAAAGTTTAATTGAAACGCGATCAATAGTAAATAATTTTAAATCAAACTAAGTCAATTGATTTGTTTAATTTCATTAAATATCAATTTATTCTACTAATAAACTTTTTTTAAGTACGTTCAAATTAACTTTATTGATTTTTCTTGGATTTAACCTCTTAAAAAAAATTAGTCATTCCCTGCCACGACAGCCATCTTTATTTGTCAAAATATAAGTAGGAATGAGTAGCTTAATCTAACTTACAAAATTGAAGAAAATAAATCATGCATAGAGCTAATGATAGACTAAACCCTGAAATGACTTTGGCATAAAGGTATAATAATAATAAATTATTTAACCAACTTCATACTAATTAGATTTAGAGAAAATGTTAACATGTTAAATTTAAACCATCCTCCATACGGGAAACCCACTTCACGAAATGTCTTCCAGATTTTCGTAAAACTTATAGAGCCAATTAAACTAGAACTTGTAATGTACCCGAAATTAATAAAAAAAAACTTATCAAGAAACTCCATCATAAACAATTAACTTTGAAATATTAGTGAAAGAAACTTACTTTACTAGCAACTCTTAAAAAAATTCCAATTAACTCTGAAAGACGTTCATTCAAAAAGTTTTATAAAAATAGCATGACTACTTTCGAAAAAACAAAACAAAATGTTCTAAAACTGTCTGTGAGATATTTGAAATGATTGCGAAATTAAAAATATAGAAATTTTTTATTTAAAAGAAAAGTTAATTCTAATTGAAACTTGAAATTCTTGAGACTAGGAATAGACCTACAAGTTTTTTTTATTTTCTGCTGAAGATTCGATTTTTTAAAGAACAATGTTTTTAAACTACATCGCCATTAAGAGACTATGTATATTAAATTTCATGTACCGAATATTGATCATTTATTAGAAAAGACAGATATTTGCACTAAATTAAAAAGAATTTTGGCACTATTTTTAATTATAAATAATAAAACATAAACAAATTTCTTAAGTAAATATAAATCTCACTGGTTTCAATCGCAAAAGTTAAAGTAAGAAAATGATTACGAAACCTAACACCCAAGCACCTGTACTCGCGTTAAAATTCTAACATTCTCAGTGAATTTTAGAAAAATTCCACCCGTACGTTGGACTTTGATTATAATTAAGTATGTAGTCGAAGAATTTAAGGTTATTACTTTATTTTTTAATATTTGAAAAGATTTGAAGGCATTAAAAGACCTGCTATTTTAACGCACTCGATTTTATCGACTTTAATATACATATATGTATATTAATTTTACAACATGATGGTATATTAAAATTACTTTATGGTATATGAGAATGACTTTACTCATCTTTTTTCAGTAAGTTTAATAGATTACACAAGTAAAATCAATGATATTATGGTCCTACGTATTTTTTCAACATCCTAATTTCAAATCAAATATCACATTGAAATTTTGAAAAATGTAAAAAATTTGTCTATCTACGGCTGTATAGTTAATTGAAGTCTGTGTCTTAAAGGGTATGTCCTTATCAAATACAGATAGCGCTTCTGAATTTTTGTGTGATGACTGTAAGTTGTACCGGAACAATTTTGAAAGAAGCTCTTATTTCAAAATTGCAGTAAAAAAAGAGTAACCTGTTTGCGAAGAGCTGTCGATATATCATTCACAAAATATGCAATCAGAATTGTGGGATGTTGAAATAAAAAATTTATTAGTTCCTGACTATAATAGATTGACTTTAATCAAAACCGAATTTTGGTCAAATGACTGAATGTTTGGGGGATTAGGTAGCATTGTTTGAACATGCTGGCCATTTTGAGCTGAACAATCCAATATCTTGCTATTCATGGTGTAAGCCTCTATCGCAGAGAACCAGAAGGTAGAGCTTCGTGTCGCGGTTTTCGCGTCAGGAGGATGTGTCATAATCCTTTGTAATCACGAGAGACCTCTCTAATTTCCTATCCTCTGAAATAACAGATAGCCTGCAGTCTTAGTAAACATTGTGGTGTGTAATGACTTAACCAAATCCTGATGAAGACTAGAAACCAAATGCAGGAAATTTCAATAATTAATTTTTAATAGAAAGATAGTCAACCATAAAAATCTAAAACAAACTACCATGCAAAAATGTCAGCATACTGATTTATTCAAAAATGTATTATTTAAAAAAATTCTGTTTGTTATTTTAAACAAGAATTCTGTTCTTGCATCACTATAATCTTGCATTAATTTGTTCTATTCCACGATAGAGAAATGATAGAAAAATTAAATTCCTTTATTTCCCATAAAATTTGAGTTCTGATAGTTTTAAATGAGTTTCTAAATTAACAAATCAGTTAAAATTGTTCACTCTTTCTAATGTTAAACAAAGTGAGGAAATATAAAATCAGTGAGTATTCCTTTTTGAAGGCTCTTTTACAGAGTATATTTTTGCCAAGCGATCTTTTTTACCTTTTTATAATTTAGTTTGGCTGAAACTATCAGCCGCATAATTTTTCAACCTTTCTTAGAGTGAGAAAATTCTCTGATGAGATAGCTTGAGCAATAACCGGGCGACGAAATGAAATGCAGATGAGTCGATAATATCCTTCCGAAAGAAGAAATCACTCCCTCTGATTCCCGCTTTCTCAAGTTCTTTGTCTTTCCTTCATTTCTAGTACTTCCGCCTTAGTGAAGCGCATAATGAACGTGAAGTTCAACTACGAGACAATATTGCTTTTTCTGTTTACGAAACTTAATCCAACAAGATAATATTCAGCGTAATTGAATGGATATATTGACATTATTTTGAAGGATAGAAAGTTATTATTCGGGATTAAAATATGAAGATTATCTTTCAATTGGAAAAAGGTATTAAGGTAGATGTCGTGCCAAAAATAGGACCTATGGAAAAAAGTTTTCTATAACTTTAAGACTTAAAATACTATTATCAGTTATAAATTATTAAAAAAAAACAATCTTTCTATGAAAAAAGTATAAAACCTACAAAAAGATAATTACATCAACAAAAATTTATGTAATTGCAATTTTTCATACTGTAACATCTTAAACATTTTTTAAAAATAGTTGAGTTTTAATTATTCGAGGCTAATTTTTTCAGGGAATACGTCCTCTACAACACAATAAAAAATGTTGATCAGCCGGAATGAATGATCGACTTTTGAGATCATAATGATCAAATTTGGCATCATGTATTGAGTAAAACTAAGATAGCTGACGTTTTTAGAGCACTTTAGCTTATATGCAAGCTTTTTATGATTTCTGATAGAGCAATGCGATTGAAAAGTTAAAAAATTAACAAAATCTGATATCAGAAGATATCATATGTTAGCTGCAGTTGTCGCTTGTTTGCGGTCAGATACAGTTTTCAGGTTATGTCGCTGTGACAGCGGCGCCAGAAATTGGCGGCGATTTTGTTTAGTATGACCAAAGCACCAAAAAATAAGATCTAATTGGTCCAAATGGACAGATTATTATGATCTCGAGAGTCCAATGATCATTAAAGCAAAATGATCTGCAACAATATTGTTCCTTTTTTTATCGTGAACTCTACTATTCCGAACATTAAAAATAAGTAAATAGTATTTAAATATATTTATTTTGATTAAAAAATATTTTCCATAGAAAAAATTGTACTAACGATTTCAGCCATAACATTTATGAAAAGCGATAGTAGAAGAAATTCAAATGTGAAAAATATTGTGTAAAAATTATTTTGCGTAAGGTTTAAGCTTTTTTTATAAAAAGAACGTTTTTTCTTTTATAAGAGATTAGTTTTAATATTATTTCAATTGATAAAATCATCCAAAACTGTTTTCTCCAGATAGCTTCTTTAGGCAGGACAACTACATTAAGTCTGATAAGATAAATTTCATTTTAAAATTCCTGAAATATTATTTTTAGCGCGTTGTCAAATATTTACAGTCACATTGTTCATTCTCATCAGAGAAGGAATTGTGTAAAATTATTGAAAGCACTACCAGATTATTATGACTACTTTTTAAATTCTTTGAAAAAAACAAAAATTCAAATTTTGATGAAACAAAAAATAATGAAAAATCAAAAATTCCATTTTGCTGTCAAACTAGATTGGGCGCGAAAGAAAAAGAATCAATATGAATTGTCAATCAAAAAAATATCTACAACAAATTTGTCCATAATCACTTTGCTATAGGACATGTAGTTTTTGTTTTATTCGTAAAAAACATCTTTTAAAATAAAAAAAATGGAATCTTTGGACAATCGACACAAACTACGAAAAAAACTAATGTAAGAAAGAGATATTTCGGGTTCCAAGCGTGTTCCATAACTACGAATTCTGTCGACGTTTCGTGAACATTGCAGCTCACTTCTTTAGGGCTGACTTGGAACTTGTATATGAGAGTCTGGTAAAACACCAGACGCTCAAAATCCATGTGAATTTTGACAGGTATGTTAAGCTGACTCAACATTGAGGTATCGAGATGAAACCTTCTTCATATTTTAGGGCTCATTTAGGGCTAATTTGGGCCCGCAGTCCCAAATTTAGGGCTCCGTTCTTTTTTGTAAAAAATAGTGTTTGCGCAAGCTTAACGTTAAGCTGGCCGAACATTGCTGTAAAACGTACTGAAAATGATTTTAGAGCAAACTCACCCCATAGAATAATTTAGGGCTCATTTAGGGCTCTGGGAATATGATAATCAAAATTTTTAAAAAATGTGTAAACAACTTTTGTTTGAACAATCGTACTGAAAATAAACTGAACAAATTTATTTGCTTACCCTATGTTAAGACTCATTTAGGGCTTCCCGAATATGATATATGAACTTTATAAAAATTGTTTAAACAATTATTGTTTAAACAAATTTGCAAAAAAAATTGTTTTTATTTCCCTTCCATAATTTCAGGATCATCTAAGGCTCCTGAAATATCGTCCATTGAAAGTCGTGCAATTTTTCCTTCACCCCCTTTTTTTCGTTATGTATGGTGTTGTGCCACCTTAACGTTGTAAAAATTACGTGAAGAAAATCACAAAATTCATTCTTTTCTCTCGCATAACTTAGCGCTGCTTGAGGACTAATTTCGGCCCGTAGTCCCGAATTTAGGACTCTATTTTGTTTGTAAAAAATAATGTTTGCGCTGGCTTAACGTTAAGCTGGCCGAACATTGCCCTAAATTCGAGACTACGGGCCCAAATTAGTCCTCAAGGAGCCCTAAATTATGCGAGGGAAAAGAATGGATTTTGTGATTTTCTTCACATATTTTTACAACGTTAAGGTGGCACATCACCATACATAAGGAAAAAAAAGGGGGTAAAGGGAAAATCGCACGACTTTCGGTGAATGATATTTCAAGAGCCTTAAATGATCCTGAAATTATGGAAGGGAAATAAAAAAAAATGTTTTTTTGCACATTTGTTTAAACAATAATTGTTTAAACAATTTTTTTAAAGTTTATATATCATATTCGAGGAGCCCTAAATAAGTCTTAACATAGGGTAAGAAAATATAAATAATAAATAATAAATAAAATATAAATTGTTTAAACATTTTTTTAAAATTTTTATTATCGTATTCCCAGAGCCCTAAATGAGCCCTAAATCATTCTACAAGGTGAGGTTGCTCTAAAATCATTTTTATTACGTTTTACAGCAATGTTCGGCCAGCTTAACGTTAAGCTAGCGCAAACACTATTTTTTACGGAAAAGAATGGAGCCCTAAATTTGAGACTGCAGGCCCAAATTAGCCCTAAATGAGCCTTAAATTATGAAGAAGATTTCATCTCGACACCTCAATAGTGTTGTGCCAGGTTAACATACCTAGTCCGTAGCTATGATGTGAAACCGGGGTCACCCGAGTAAAAGTTCGAAAAAAAAGTATTGTTGTATTAAAGTCGGTTAATAAGAAAGTAATATTCTATTAATTTAATTCGTTTATCTTGCTAGGTTATGATAACTGGAAATTATTTATGGGCCTGGTTGGTTGATGTGTCAAACGGATGCGGGAATAAATTAATCCTCAGGGACAAATGGATAAATATTTGCATTTTTTTACAAGAATTTGTGCCGGTGGTTCCAAGAAAATTTGAATTTTTTCATTGCATTTGTATATACAGACACGGTTATTAGATAGTTCAATCATACACGATAGAAGTTATTCCTGAATAGCTTACAGTTAAAAATTTTCCTTTCGTTTATAAAAATTTCTATAGAAACATTTGGGAAATTATTACGTTTTTGTTTGGAGTATCATGACAGCAAGGAGTAATCAGATGTATGTAGGCATTTTTCTGACGTTTTAATCAACATTTTTAAGTGTTTTCGAAGGGAAGAGATAATTGCAGTGGTTATTTGGTGTGTGCATTCCAAAAATTTTCTGGAATTTCTGGTGATTCAGTACGGCAGTGTGGACATTTCATATTTCAAAATGTATATTTTGAGTCGGGTGATAGTAGCGTGCCTAATTTAAGTTTTTAGGGGGGTTCCTAATAAACGTGTTCTATATTTTCTATTAGATCAAAAGACATTTATATTGGGTTGAGCTGGACTACGAACAGAAGCGTAAAATTTGGGTGTAGAAGAGTTTCCAAACAACATCTGTGTTGTAAGGTCTGTGAAAGTATATAATGAACGTTTCTATTTGGTCTTGTTGATTTTATTTGTTACGGTCTCTGTTTTTTTGTGTCCAATATATGTTAAATAGTAGTTATGGTAATGTAAGAAGTCTTGTTAAGCGCACCATCATGTGACGAGATTGGCTATAATACTTAAAAGTGCATATTTTGACAGTTCTCCTAATATTTTAAGTACACTATAAATTTACTTGCCGCTTCAGTATGAACAGGATGTGCGGCAAAGAGGAGACCCGTAAGAGCGGCGAAACCAGGTCGTAAGGAGGCTACAGTTAGGCTAACTCTGGTGACAAGAACGCAGGCAGTGGCATGCAGAGCGATGTTTGTTAGATGATACCACGTTGGTGCTAACCCAGCTGCTAAGAAGTTAATCCTGAAAAATTAAAGTTATATATACAATAATATATTATATACAATTCGATTATTTTAGAGTTATCCGAAAAAGTTAACACTAATATACAAAATAACTCATAAAAAGTACAATATACATATAAATCCATTCTAAAGAATTGAACAGAGGTTGAAGGTAAATCGCCTTCCGTGGATAGTTGAAATAGCAAGCATAAAAAGCTAAAAAAAACTTCGGAATTTAATAAGTTATTAAAAATGGAATCATTAAAAATAGTAGGTAAATGTATTAAAACTGCATTATTGGCCTAAAGGGTGATTTATAAAGAAGGTAAACTAATAAAATATAGTAGCTATGAGAGCTTTTTGACTTATATGCATGACTGAAATTTATATGGTTCCTCCTTAAAATACTTTTTTAATTTAATTACAAAATTTTGTTATGATATTTTAGAGATGTTGAGTGGCTATTTTTCTAACAGTATCCAAATAATTCAATAAAAAAGTTGTGTGAACTTCATTTTAACCTAAATTTATTTTGTAAACTTACAAAAATATGCACACATAACTTTTCTGCAGAATACTTTTACTTTTCGTATCATAAAAACTTCTACTTCGATTTGATACGTTTGACAGCTACTTTAGAAAAATTCGTGAAAAAAATTGTTCTTACATCATTTCACATCTGTATTAAGATTAATTTACTAAATAATCAGTCAAGGGCAATAAAATCAATCGTTCACGAGATCTGTTTATTTATCCTCTACAACAAAAAGAGATAATGCTGGTATCAGATCTTCGTTTTGAATTAAAGACACCCAAACTGAAATCCTATTTCTTGTATGAAAACAAGGGTAATACAAAATTTGGAATCGAATTTTATATACTTCATAATCAGGTTTCATGATATAATTTATAAATATAATAATAATTTACTTATAGTATCACTTATATGTATTTATTAAAACTACCTTAACTAAGGGCTCATTTTTTATAAGCATTAAAGTGCAGTTTAGCTAAAACACACAATTATGGATCTCAAAAAAATTAATTTAAGTGTAAATTATCTATTTAAAAATTTTTAGGTTTTGGAAATATTTTACATACACCTAATTTCATCATACCAATAGCATTCTGTTTTTTTAAATTTCATCCATGCAAGAAAAGAGTTTTATTTTTGAAGATCAGGGGTTAAATGGAAGAATACATTTTGTTTCAGAACGTATAAACCTAATAGAACTTAATTAAAAAAGCAGTGACGTGGGCTGAAAAGCAAAATTTCAATTTTGACTTTTTCGTAGCACAATATAAAATGTAATAACATACATATCGGCTTTTGGTGGCGAATAGTATTTATTTGGATCCTAACAATATATATTTGGTAAATAGCAAGCATGATAGCCAGATAGGGATAGAAAATCATGCCGGCAAATGGTTAAAAATCAGGAAGCGGGCCACTTTGTTCGGTCAGACGTCCCAAGTTGTTAAAAACAGTACAAGCACGCCAGGGTTTTCCTGAAATCTCACTATACCAACTAAGACTGTTAAACATGAATTGAAATATAAAATCTAACTTTTCTGTAAGTAGACACTTCTATTTTAAATGGGTTCATTTTAGGGACCTGGCTATTGTTATTACTTTCCATAAATTATTTTCATAATTTCTCATGGATTTTTTATAGCGCTAAAGTGAAGAAAGTCAATGCTCATCAGACCAAACCAAATGAAAAAACGGCCATTTTTTACTGAAAATAGATGGTGAAATGTAATCTGACACTGAAAAGTTATGATGCTAAAACAATATCAGATCTTGCCTTCAACATTTTTCATTTTAAAAAACCGTACCTATATTATTCTATCCATTGCAACTATCACTTAAGAAATTTCACTTTACAAACAGGGGTTTTGTTTTCATTTGAGTGAAAATTATCCATATACTCCTTTAGACACTATTTTGTCATTAAAAATTTAGAGAATCAGTTTAATTGAATTTTCCTTCCTGCGAAAGCTTCGTGAGTAATTCTCCCTTTAAAAAACACAGCACGTAACCCTTGTAATAACGCCACGTTTCTGTGGCCGCACTACGAAGGTGTGTACCCGAGGGATTTCATTTTCCGTAGCAGAATAAAATTACTCTCATCATCCAGCCACATATACGTATACGCTTTTGTCCAAGCGAACAACGTACGTTAGCATAGTCACAATCACACAAAAAGACAAAGAATCCTATCAAGCACGTGCTATTTTCATTTCCATAAGTAATTTGCTTCTAATGAGCCAAATATATATTGGCTCCATTATCAGTTTAAGAAGACGTATCATAAGTTATGGAATAATTGCCTGGGGTGGAGCTTATATGAATAATCTTAACCTATTACAAAAAGTTCAAAAG
>JAAAKG020037327.1:0-19217 GCA_010014905.2 Druon quercuslanigerum
TATTTTATTATTTATGAAAATTGATCGTTTATTAATTTGAAATTCAACTGTTTTGTAAATAATTCTTTTTGGATTTTCAAAAAGTATGATTTTTTGGTTTAATTATAAACTAATGGGTTTAATGTAAACGTATTTTGTAAAAAATTAATTTTATTGGTAAAAGATTTAACTACATTATTAAAAATTCGTATGTTGTTGTTATTAAAATTGATTTTTTCTACTGAAAATTTAAATATTTTATTATTTTTGAATATAGATCTCTTTTGTTTCATAATTCTTCTATTTTAAAATTTATTATTCTATGTTCAAAATTCAACTGTTTTGTAAATAACTCGTCTGTTTAGATTTTCGAAAAATAATATTTTTTGGTTCAATATTAAAGTATTTATTTGAATATTGAAGCAATTTGTTAAACATTTATTCTATTGGTTAAAGATTTCACTACTTTATTTTTAATTCGTTTTTTATGTTTAAAATTAATTGTTTAAACTGAATATTTAATTATTTTATTATTTTTGAAAAATGAGCGTTTCTAGTTCAAAATTCAACTGTTCTATAAGTAACTCGTCTGTTTAGATTTTTGATAAGTATGAATTTTTGATTTAATTATAAAGTACTTAGTTGAATGTTGACGAACTTTGTTAAAAATTCACTTTATTGCTTACAAAATTTCACTACTTTATTTAAAATTCGTTTTTGATGGGTAAAATAATTTTTTTAAACTGAATATTCAACTATTTTATTATTTATGAAAATTGATCGTTTATTAATTTGAAATTCAACTGTTTTGTAAATAATTCTTTTTGGATTTTTAAAAAGTATGATTTTTTGGTTTAATTATAAACTAATGCGTTCAATGTTAACGTATTTTGTTAAAAATTAATTTTATTGGTAAAAGATTTAACTACATTATTAAAAATTCGTATGTTGTTGTTGTTAAAATTGATTTTTTCTACTGAAAATTTAAATATTTTATTATTTTTGAATATAGGTCTCTTTTGTTTCATAATTCTTCTATTTTAAAATTTATTATTCTATGTTCAAAATTCAAATCTTTTGTACATAATTCGTCTTTTAGGATTTTCGAAAAATAATATTTTTTGGTTCAATATTAAAGTATTTGTTTGAATATTGAAGTACTTTGTTAAACATTTATTTTATTGGTTAAAGATTTCTACTACTTTATTTAAAATTCGTTTTTTCATGGTTAAAATTAATTGTTTAAACTAAATATTTAATTATTTTATTATTTTTTTAAATTCATTGTTTATTAGTTTTTATCTCAACTGTTTTTTAAATAATTCTTCTTTTTGATTTTTGAGAAATATGGTTTTTTGGTTTAATTATAAACTAATTGGTTGAATCTTGTCCTTTGTTTATTTTTTTTTAAATTAATTGTTTCAACTTAAAATTTACGTATTTTAATATTGGTTAAAAATTGATAATTTTTAGTTGAAAATTCAACTCTTTTGTGAATAATTCATCTTTTTGGATTTTTTAAAAATTAATCTCTTTTGAATAAAAATGCTATTATTTGGTTAAAAATTGAAGTATTTTGTTGAAAATTCTTTTTTTTTAATTTAAATTCAATTTGTCCTTTCTCGGTAGAAAATTGATCTTTAACAGTTGAAAATTTAACTGTTTTGTATATAATTCGTCCTTTTGAATTTTTAAGAAATAATATTTTTTAGTTCAACGTTCAACGACATGTATTTTTTTTGGTTAAAATTAATTGCTTCGACTTAAAATCTAATTATAAAATTCTTGGTTAAAAACTGATCGTTTCGGGTTTAAAAATTCAACGATTTTATTGAAAATTTATATATTTTTTTTAAATTGATCTTTTTAGCCGGAAAACTACTTCCTTCAATAAAAATTCATCTTTTTCGTTTAAAATTCGACTGTTTGGTATAAAGCTGGTCTTTTTGACCTAAAAATTTTTTTTTTGAAAGAGAATTCTTTTGCAGTAGAAAAAATTTGAAAATAGCGTGAGGTGAATTTGTGATTCCTAGAACTGCTGGCCCACGCAGTTTTTTTGTAGTATATTGCGCAATATTATGCACTTTAAGTGGAAACGGTTTAGGCGTACCTAACTGTTTACGTTTTGATTCCCCCGCTTTAGAATCAAGGCCAAAGCAAACCATGCCCGAAACCGGTCTTAAACTGGGAGTTAAGTGAAAATGATTCTGGTTTAATAATTAATTGATTCCTTAAAAATATACTATGATACACTTTATAAGGTGATAAACGATCATCCTGCGCTTTAGGAGAATTTAGAATAAAGTTGGTGTGAGCAAAAATACATAGTCCATGCTTGAATGGATATTCCGTATTTATGCAATCATCGAAGCGTCGCGACGCTTCGATGTATTGAATTCCATAGTAAACCTGACGCATATAGAGAACCTTTATAGAATAGATTTCAGAAATGTTGGGGTGAGCTTTCATTACTTCTCTAAAAAATAATATCAGAATTGTAAAATACATTGGGGAGCATCCACATATTACGTGACGCTATTTTCAGTCATTTTAAAAAAATATCCTCCGTCTTGTGACAACTATTTTATTAAAAATTAATTTTTTTGTTGAAAATAAATCTCTTTGGTTTAATCTTTAATTAAAATTATAAAAATTTGTTTCATTCTTGATTGAAAATTAATTTAAAAATAAAAAATAAAAATGTATCTATTTTAGATTAAAATTCAACTATTTTCTTGAAAATCCATCTTCTTCTTTAGAAAGTCAACAATACAATACTTGATTAAAAAATCATTTTCTTTTTGCTTAAAGTAACGCTTTATCAGATTTATTTTATGTTTATGGTAATGTTACATTAAGGTTGCTTTATGTTTATGTTATGTTATCGTTATGCTTATGTTACATTAGGTTTAAGTTACCTTTATGTTATGTTTCTATTATGTATATTTTATGTTATTTTAATGTATATATTAGGTTTATGTTAGATTATGCTTATGTGACATTAGGTTTAATTTATGTTTATGTTATCATTAGGTTATGAGTATGTTGTGTTCATTTTATGTTACATTTATGCTTCGTTTATTTTAGGTTTGAGTTAAGTTTATGTTAAATGAAGTTTAAGTTATGTTCACATTATGTTTATGTTAGGTTATGTTTCTGTTACATTAGGTTTAAGTTATATCTATTTTATGATTATCTTATGTTTATGGTATGATTATGGTTCTGTTATGTATATTTTATGTTATTTTAATATTATTATTAGGTTTATTTTACATTATGTTTACGTTATGCTTATGTTAGTTCATGCTTATGTTACATTACAATAAGGTTATGTTTATGTTATGTTTAGGTTTAATTTATGTTAATGTTATGTTTATATTATATCATGTTTACGTTATGTTATGTCTAATTTATGTTTATGTTATGTTTATGCTATGTTCATGTTATGTTACATTTATGCTTAGTTTATTTTATGTTTAAGTTATGTTTATGTTAAGGTTACATTAAGTTTAGGTTATGTTTACGTTATGTTTATGTTAGGTTCTGATTCTGTTACATTAGGTTTAAGTTATATTTATTTTATGATCAGCTTATGTTTATGGTATGTTTATGGTTCTGTTATATATATTTTATGTTATTTTAATATTAATATTAGGTTTATTTTACATTATGTTTACGTTATTTTTATTTTAGTTTATGCTTATGTTACATTACGTTTTAGTTATGTTTATGTTATGTTTAGGTTTAATCTATGTTAATGTTATGTTTATATTATATCATGCTTACGTTGTGTTGTGTCTTATTTATGTTTATGCTATGTTAATGTTATGTTACATTTATGCTCAGTTTATTTTAGGTTTAAGTTATGTTTATGCTTAGGTTACATCATGTTTAGGTTATGTTTACATTATGTTTATGTTAGGTTCTGTTTCTGTTAGTTTAGTTTTATTTTAGATTATGTTAACGTTATGCTTATGTTAGTTCATGCTTATGTTACAATTATGTTTTCTTTAGTTTAGATTTAAGTTATGTTAATTTTATGTTTATATCATATCATGTTTAAGTTATGTTATGTCTAATTTATGTTTATGTTATGATTATGCTAAGGTTATGTTATGTTCATGTTATGTAACATTTATGCTTAGTTTATTTTAGGTTTAAGTTATGTTTACGTTAGGTTTATGTTAGGTTATGTTTCTATTACATTAGGTTTAAGTTATATTTATTTTATGATTTGGTTATGTTTATGTTATGATTATGTTATGTTCATGTTAGGTTTATGTTACGATATTGTATGATTATTTTATGTGACATTTTTGTTTAGTTTAGTTGAAGTTTAAGTTATGTTAATGTTATGTTTATATCATATCATATTTATGTTATGGTATGTCTAATTTATATTTATGTTATGTTTATGCTAAGCTTATGCTATGTTCATCTTACTTTAAATTTATGTTTTGTTTATTTTAGGTTAAGGTTATGTTTATGTTAGGTTATGTTCATGTTATCATTAAGTTTCTGTTATGAATATTTTATGTTATTTTAATATTCATATTAGGTTTATTATACATTATGTTTACGTTATACTTATGTTAAATTAGGTTTAAATTATGTTTAGGTTGTCTTTACGCTATATTTAGGTTATGATTATGTTATGTTTTATGTTAGGTTTGTGTTACGCTTATTTTTTGGTCATTTTATGTTACATTTATGTTTTGTTCAGTTTAGGTTAGTTTATGTTTATGTTATGTTTGTATCATATCATGTTTAAGTTATGTTATGTCTAATTTAGGTTTATGTTATGTTTATGCTAAGGTTATGTTATTTTCATGTTATGTTACATTTATGTTTTGTTTATTTTAGGTTCAGGTTATGTTTACGTTATGTTTATGTTAGGTTCTGTTTCTGTTACATTAGGTTTAAGTTATATTTATTTTATGATTATGTTAAGTGTATATTATGATTATAGTTCTGTTATGTATATTTTATGTTATTTTAATATTTCTATTAGTTTTATTCTACATTATGTTAACGTTATGCTTATGTTAGTTCATGCTTATGTTACATTACAATAAGGTTATGTTTATGTTATGTTTAGGTTATGATTATGTTATGTTAATGTTAGGTTTATGTTACGATAATGCTATGATCATTTTATGTTACATTTATGTTTTCTTTAGTTGAGGTTTAAGTTATGGTAATGTTATGTTTATATCATATTTATGTTGTGGTATGTCTAATTTATATTTATGTTATGTTTATGCTAAGCTTATGCTATGTTCATGTTACGTTAAATTTATGTTTTGTTTATTTTAGGTTCAGGTTATGTTTACGTTATGTTTATGTTCATGTTAAGATATGTTTATGTTATAATTAGGTTTCTGTTATGTATATTTTATGCTTTTTTAATATTTATATTAGTGTTATTTTAAATTATGTTTACGTTATGTTTACGTTATGTTTATGTTAGTTTATGCTTATGTTACATTAGGTTTTAGTTATTTTTATGTTATGTTCATGTTAGGTTTATGTTACGCTTATGTTATGATTATTTTATGTTACATTTATGTTTGTTAACGTTATGTTTACGTCAGGTTGTGTTTTCGTTATGTATATTTTATGTTATTTTAATATTCATATTAGGTTTATTTTACACTATGTTTACATTATGTTTATGTTACATTAGGTTTGAGTTACGTTTAGGTTATGTTGACGTTATTTTTAGGTTATGATTATGTTAGATTTGTGATACGCTTATGTTATTATTATGTTTTGTTCAGTTTAGGTTTAAGTTATGTTAACGTTATGTTTATATCATATCATGTTTACGCTATTTTATGCCTAATTTATGTTTATATTATGTTTATGCTAAGTTTATTTAACGCTTATGTTATGATCATGTTATATTACATTTATGTTGTGTTTCTTTAAGGTTTAATTTATGTTAATGTCATGTTTATATCACATTATGTTTACGTTATTTTATGTCTAATTTATGTTTATGACTCTTTATGTTTAGGTTTAGCTTAGGGTATTTTTTGTCGAATTTAGGTTTATGTTATTATCTGAGGTTTATTTTACATTTTGTTGATTTTATGTTTATTTTCGGTGATGCTTATGTTACATTAGGTTTAAGGTATATTTATGTTATGTTTAGGTTATAGTTATTTTATGTTTATTCTAAGTTTCTGTTACTCTTATGTTATAGTAATGCTATGTTATATTTACGTTTTGTTTATTTTAGCTTTAGGTTATGTTAATCTTATTTTATATCATATAATTTTTACTTTGTGTTATGTTTGATTTATGTTTATGATATGTTCCCGTTACGTGTAGGTTATGTTTACGGTATTTTATGTGTAATTTAGATTTATGTTATGCTCAAGTTATGTTTATTTTAATTTGCTTGTTATACTATGTTTATGTTACGTTTATGCTAAGTTTATGTTACGCTTATGTTATGTTCATGTTATTTTACATGTTATGTTATATCTAATTTATGTTTATGATATGTTCTCGTTATGTTTAGGTTTTTTACGGTATTTTATCTCTATTTTCATATTAGGCTTTTTTTACATTTTGTTGACTTTTATGTTTATGTTCGTTGATGCTTATGTTACATTAGGTTTAGGTTATGTTTTGGTTATTATTATGTTATGTTTATGCTAGTTTTATGTTACGCTTATATTATGGTCGCGTTATGTTACATTTATGTTTTGTTTATTTTAGGTTAAAGTTATGTCAATGTTATTTTATATTATATCATATCATTTTTATTTATGTTTTTTATGGTCATGATAAGTTTATGTTACGCTTATGTTATGGTCATGTTATGTTACATTTATGTTTTGTTTATTTCAGATTGAATTTATGTTAATCTTATTTTATATCATATCATTTTTGCCTTGCCTTATGTCTAATTTATGTTCAAATGTTCTCGTTATGCTTAGGTAATGTTTACGGTATTTTATGCCTAATTTAGGTTAATGTTATGCTTAAGTTTTTTTCTTGTTATATTATGTTTATGGTATATATATATTTGTTCGTTGATGCTTATGTTACATTAGGTTTAAGTTATGTTTAGGTTATGATTATGTTATGTTTATGCTAAGTTTACGTTACTTTGTGTTATGTCAAATTTATGTTTGTTATGTTTATGTTACATTTATGTTTTGTTTATTTTAGGTCTAAATTATGTTAATGTTATTTTATATAATATCATTTTTACGTTTGTTATATCTAATTTATGTTTATGATAGGTTCTTGTTATGTTTAGGTTATGTTTACGGCATTTTATGTCTAATATAGATGTATTTCATGCTCAAGTTATGTTTATTTTCTTGTTATAGTATGTTTATGTTTCGCTTGTGTTATGGTCATGTCATGTTACATTTATGTTTAGTTTATTTTAGGTTTAATGTATGTGAATGTTATTTTATATCATATAATATCATTTTGACGTTGTGTTATGTCTAATTTATGTTGGTATGTTTGTGCTAAGTTTATGTTACGCATATGTTATGGTCATGTTATGTTACATTTATATTTTGTGTATTTTAGATTTAATTTATGTCAATGATATTTCATATCATACTATTTTTGCGTTGTATTATGTCTAATTTATGTTTATATGTTCTCGTTATGTTTAGTTTATGTTTACGGTATTTTATATCTAATTTAGGTTAATGTTATGCTTATGTTATGTTATTTTTATGTTATGTTTATATTATATTACGTTAGTTTTTTTTTTTAGATTTATGTTATATTTATTTTATGTTAGTTTTATCTTTCTTTTCGGAAATCCCCCCTTTAAATATTCAAAATATGAAATTTCGACACATGGAAAATGGAGTTCTTAAGAAAAAAAGAAAAAAAATGATCTCGCTGCGGTAACGATTCCCCGAAAAATCTATTTATTTACGATCTACTGTAAATCGTAGGATACATAATCCTCATATGTATATAAGCATATGTGGCCGCAAGCAATTTACAGTTATGGTCTTTTGGTTATGTGGGCGGATATAATTGCTTTTTTTCGACTTTTTTTATGACTGCATAGCAGCAAGCTAGCAGCAGGCACCAGTGCATGTGTCGGTATACTCGAAAGTTCAAACGGTAGCTTATTCGGATGCAGAGGGCGAACATCGCCCATCCCCCATTCACCCCTCCAGCCCCCAGCCCACTGTCACCAACCCTATGCTCATTCAGTCGGAGACAGACTTTACTTTGCTGAATAATCTTGGAAATTGGAATGGAGAACAGACAATAAGGAGATTATGAATTTCAGATAGCATTCTTCTAATTTGTCGGCGAGACTTTGTCGGCTAATCAATAATCAATTGCAATCCTCCTAATTAGCATACACTGCGCGATTAAGTTCTTCGACAATTGTTCCACGAATCAGTCATTTCTTATTCGAAAGTTCTCTTACCGTCGCGTCGCGTCGAAACGTTCAGAATTAATGAAAACTGGAATGAAATCAAAAAAATTATTCTTCGATTTGACAAAAAAAAATTATTTGAGTCAAGGAAAAATATTCATTGGCTCTGTGGCAATGGCAATTTTCTTTGTTACAATGGAATTTTTTTTTTTGAAATTACTTTTCTTCTGATTCAATGAAATGGTTTTTGTTAAATTCAAATGATTTATTTCAAAATGATTTTCTTCTTATTGGAGATATTTGTTGGTGAATGAAAACAATTATGTTAAAAAGCCAAACATGGTAATAAAAAAATAACATTTTCAAGTTCGGTTCAAGTGTCAATTAAAAAAAATAAACTTTTTAATACAAAAATAAATAGTTAGATTTTCAGTTCATAAAATGAAGTTTCAACGAAAAAAAAATTTTAAATGGTTAATTTTTTTACTAAAATAGTTCAATTCTCATATAAAAAAATAAACTTTTAATCGAGAAGATTAATTTATTATCAAAAAACAACTATTTTTAACAAATTATACGAATTTTATTTTTTAAATATTAATCAAATAGAGGAATTTATAACTAAAAAACACAAATTTTCGACGAAAATAAAATAGTTCAATTTTTAGTTCTCAAAATTAATTTGCAAAAAATAATTAGGATAGTTAATTTTTTTGGTAAAATAATTCAATTTTCAACTGAAACGATAAATTTTAAAGCAAGAAGATTATTTTATACCAGAAAACGCCATTTTTTAACAAGAACCTTAATTTTTTTACCAAAAACAGAAAATATTCACCAATTAAATGAATTTACAACTAAGAAACACAAATTATGTAACAAAAATAAAATAGTTAAATTTTCAGCTTATAAATTTAATTTTCAACTTCGTTTTCGACCAAAAAAAACAATTGTTTTAAAGAACCAAACGATGGTAATGAAAAAAAGAAAATTTTCAAGTTTTCTTCAAGTTTCAACTAAAAAGTTTTAAACAATTAAAGTAATTTTTGAACAAACAATTTTTATTTAAAATTATGCATCTTTAGCCAAAAAAAAACTTCTCAATTTTTAACTAAAAATACCAATTTTCTACAAACAAAAAATTAAGCAAAACACATGAATACACAAAAATTTTTTTTTTAAATTAATAGTTACATTTTCAGTTCATAAAATTTATTTTTAAAGAAAAAAAAATTATTTTTAATTGGTAATTTTTTTTACTAAAATAGTTCTTATTCTCACCTAAGAAAAGTGAATTTTCAATCAATAAAATTAATTTTCTACCAAAGAACAACAATTTTTATCAAATTATAAGTATTATTATTTTAAATATTAATCAAATACAGGAATTTACAACTGAGAAACACAAATTTTTAACAAAAATAAAGTGGTTCACTTTTCAGTTCTTAAAATTAATATTCAAACAAAAATTAAGAAAGGTAATTTGTTTTTAAAATATAATTCAATTTTCAACTAAAATGATAAATTTTTAACAAAGTACACGATTTTTTAACCAAATATTTGAATTTTCAACAAAAAAGTTTAGATTGCAACGAAAAATCGCATTTTCAAAGAAGAACCTTAATTTTTTTTACCAAAAACAAGAAATAATAATAAAATAATTTAATTTACAACTAAGAAACACAAATTTATAACAAAAATGAAATAGTTAAATTTTCAGCTCATAAATTTAATCTTCAACCTCGTTTTCGACCAACAAAGCAATTATGTTAAAGAACCAAACATGGTAATAAAAAAAAAAAAGAAAATTTTCAAGTTTTGTTCAAGTTTCAATTAAAAAGTTTTAAAAAATGACTTAAATTTTCGACCAAACAGATCTATTTTTATTTAAAATGATGCATCTTTAGACCAAAAATAAACTTATCGATAAAAAATAAAAAGTCACATTTTCAGTTTATACATTAAGTTTTAAAGAAAAAAATTTTTTGTTCAAATAGTAATTTTTTTTTACTAAAATATTTCTATTCTCACTTGAAAAAGTAAGTTTTCAAGCAAGAAGATTAATTTTCTATCAAAAACAATCATTTTTAACAAATGATACGAATTATTTTATAAAAATATTAATGAAATAGAGGAATTTATAACAAAAAAACGACAAATTTTCGACGAAAATAAAGTAATTCAATCTTTGGTTTAAAAATTAATTTAAAAAAAAATAAAGATAGTTAATTTTTTTTAGTAAAATAATTTAATTTTCAACTAAAATGATAAATTTTTAAGCAAGAAGATTAATTTTTTATTAGAAAAAGCCAATTTTTAACAAAGTAAAGAAATTTTTAAGCAAGAAGATTAATTTTTTATTAGAAAACGCCAATTTTTAACAAATTATACAAATTTTTAACCAAATAGTTGAATTTTCAACAAAAAAGTTTAGATTACAACGAAAAAGCGCATTTTCTAACAAGAACCTTAATTTTTTACCGAAAACAAGAAAACACAAATTTTCAACAAAAATAAAATAGTTAAATTCTCAGTTCATAAATTTAATTTCTAACCTCGTTTTCGATAAAAAAAACGGTTTTTAAGATTAGTTCATTTCTTTCTACAATAGCTCAATTTTCATTTAAAAAATGAATAGTTAAAAATTCAACAAAATAGTTTAGTTTGCAACAAACAACTGAATTTTCTAACAAAAACTTTATTTTTCTACCAAAAACACGATATTTTAACAAAATACATGAATTTACAATTAAGAAACACAAATTCTCACGAAAAATAAAATAGTTAAAGTTTCAGTTAAAAAAATTAATTTTTAACAAGAAAAAACTGTATAATTTTCAACCAAGATTTTTTTTAGCAAAGACAAAAAAATTTAAGCAAATTGTTAAATTTTCAAACCACAAAAAATTTATTAGTAAAACCACGTAAATCGTCAATCCGAAAATATGAATTTTTAACTTAATAGTAGTTGTATTTGGAACCAAAATGACGGACTTTTTTCTCAATTTTTCCCCTACTCAAAATAATTTTAAGATAAATGTTTTTTTATAGAACTGTTGAATTTTCAACCGGAAAGTATAAACTTTTACAAAAATTTTAATTTTTAAGCATAGTTTAATTTTTAAAGAAAAAGTTATTTAATTCATAATTAATAATTTTGGTTGAATACAAAAATTTTTAAACCTTAAAATTTAACTTAATAATTAATTTTCAGCACCAAAAAGGATTAATTTTCTAAAGAAAAAGATAGTTTTTGAAGCGCAAAAATTGTTCAATAAACGAGTTTGATTTTAAGTCAAGATAGATTTTTAAGTTGAAAAGAAAAAAATCAAATTTTTGTATTTTTAGCATGAAAATATTACTTTTCAACAAAAAAACTCTGAATTATTTTAAAAACAGTATCCTGATGTATTATGACGAGATGATGAAAAATATTTTAGTAAAAAATCCGAAAAATTAGTTTCAAGGTCAAACCTGGAAAAAACTATAAAGATTTGATGTATTTCCGGTTATTTCAGTAAATAACTAATTTTACAAAAAAGCAATTTTTTGACCACAATATAGGCTCATTAATTTCAAAGTAAAATCATTATTTTAATTTTTAATCCCTAAAAATAAATTTTCGTCCATTTTTATTCTTGTAAACAATTATAAAGAAAAACAAAACTGATAATTTCAAATAATCGCGCCGGCGGTAAGCAATCCAGTTTTTGACGCGACGCATGCGCAATATGAAAATATCTCAAAACTGGGAGCACTGGAGTCGTTACTGGGGGAAAGCTAGAAAAGGGCGCATTACTTGTAATCAGCCCTGCTGATTAACTAGCGATACCGTCTTTTTAAAAATCTTATTTTTCAAACAAAGTAATGATTTTTTTGCAGAAAATGTGGAAACTATAAAAGTTGTTTATACGGCTATTTAAAACTCAAATCAAGTTAACAAATTGTTGTCAGGAAATTCGAGTAAAGTTTTAATCAGTGATGCTAAGAATGCCCTAGCAATTGTTTTTATTTAACCACGTGGTTATTTGAGGTTAGAAAGTAAGAAAGGAAAAATTCATTATGCAAGACTAATTTAATTTAAAATAATTATTAATCGCACACTAAGTGGCATTTTCAAACTAATTACTAAAATTACAATAATTTTAATTACGGATCACGATTTTATTTGTGAACTTTGAAGAGAAGATGCTGAATGCATACACCAGCGTACACTGTGCATTCTCGTTTGAGAAGAAAAACTGAAACTTACTCTTTACGCAGACGCGAGACAGAGAGGGCGCCACACATGGCGGTAAATTTGAAAGTCTAAAAAATAAAATTTCTTTAAAATTAAAGAAAATAATAAACATTGTAACAATTCTGCTGTTCCACATTCCAGAATCGATAACAGTTTTATTCAATAAGTTAAAACATTGCACGCAGGGCCGTACCGAAGGTCTTGGTGGCCCTTGTGCAAAATATTCACAAGAGCCATTTTTTCTATAAAAAAAAACAAACATAGGGTAATACAATACAGAGTCTGAGTCGGGGGAGCTAGTGCACCGCACCGCTTGCACCAGCCTCGCTACGGCCCTGATTACACAGGAATCCCTAAATTTGAATGAGTTACGGAGGCGCAAAAAATTGTTAGCAAAAAAGTAATTAGTTAATGTGAAAACTCGCTCAGCTTGTCATCTATTCTATATTTATATGGGACTTGATTCTGAATGTAGAAAACACATTAGAAAAAAAGTAATGCCACATTTTTTACTGGCATTCGTATCCACCCCAATTTGTCGTCGTATATTAGCTATCTTTGTCGGCCTCTTTTGAAGAACGTTTGATTGGCATTTCATTCCTTTCCAAATGAACTCTGACTTCCATTTCATCTGGACCATTTGAAACAGGAAGTACACAATGTCGCCGGAAGTAATGGATTTGAACCGGGTATTTATTTTATTTATTTATTTATTTATTTATTTAAACTAATCGCATTAATCCAAATTATTATATTATTAAATTATTATATTATTAACTTAAAACAACCGAAAAAATATTTTTGTCATTCTGGTACATTTAACATAGGTTTTTTTTCAAACTGAAATAGTAATTTTTTAAACCGAATTTTCTACTCAAGACAGATAAAACTTCCACCAAAAATTTAATCATTGAAATTTCAGCTAAAAATTAATCTTCAACCAAAAGAAATGAATTTTCAACAGAATAGTTAAATTTTTAACCAAAGGCATTAATTACACAGGCCAACATGGTATTGTTGTTGGAAAGTGGAGGGTCGTTTCCGTTTTAATTTTTTACGTAGAATCCGAATCAGGGCTCATAATTGGCCTATCACGTCAGGATTTTAAGATATTTGAGGTTATGTACCTAAAAAATTGCGTTTTTAGCTACTTTTGAGGTTATGTACAAAGATACAAAAATTTTGGGGATTTTTTGTTTAGTTGTATCAAGTACAAATTTTCAAAAGACAACACCTAGTAGAAAATGTCTGCCTTAAATCATTTAAAGCAAATGCTAAAGACATAATGGGACAGATCTCGCAATTTCAAATTTTTTTCAAATTTTAAATTTTTTTACGTAGAATCCGAATCCGGGCTCATAATTGGCCCATCACGTCAGAATTTTAAGATATTTGAGGTTCTGTACCCAAAAAATGGCGTTTTAGCTACTTTTGAGGTTATGTACAAAGACACATAATTTTTTGGGAGTTTTTCTTTAGTTCTATCAAGTACAAATTTTTAAGAGAAAGCATCTAGGAGAAAATGTCTGCCTCGAAGCATTTAAAGCAGATGCTCAAGACATAATGGGACATATCTCGTAATTTCAAATTGGCGTAACTTCGTAAAGAAAAATGTTATTTGAACTCCGCTACCCTCAAATTAAAGAGAAAGAGCAGTACTATATAATAAAACTGAAGAAAAAATTCCCAAAAAATTGGTGTCTTCTGTACATAACCTCAAAAGTAGCCAAAAACACCATGTTTTGGGTACATAACCTCAAATATCTTAAAATCCTGAAGTATTTGCATTTTCATCCAAAAGTTTTTCACCTAAACGAGATACATTTTTGAACCAAAATGATGAATCTTTAACGAAAAAAGTAAATTTTTAACCAAATTGTTGAATTGTCTGCAAATAAATTAATTTTGGAATTTTTGAATTTCTAATAAAACAATTGACGTTTGAACTAAAAATAATTTTTAGCTAAAAATGGAATGGTAACATTTTTAACTAAAAATATTGATTTTTTACGAAAAATGATTTTAAAAAAATTAAATTTTGAATCTAATAGATTAATTTTTAAACAACAAAAACAATTAATTTCCAAACAAGAAAATTAAAACCTTGCTAAAAATTAGCGTTATTTTCTTGAATAATTATTCTTAATCTTATCTCTCTAATAGCTTAATGGAAAAACACCTAACCGGAAATCAGAAATTCTGTGGTTCGATTCCCAGTGGAGCGAAAAGAGAGATCTTTTTTTTCAAGAAAAAAGTTAATTTTTATTTAATTAGGTAATCCAAATAGTTTTTAAATATTTTTTTGGAATTCTTCTTTCTTCTTTAAAATTAATTTTTATAACCAAAAATTTGTTTCTTTTATTTTCAGTTAAAAACTGATAATACAATAAATAATCATTTTATTAGGAAATAATTTCTCCTTTCTTTTAAAATTTAAATATCGCATCTTTTTGTTTAAAAACCGAACTATTTTTTTTAAATATTCAACTATATTGTCGAAAATAAATGTAATTTGTTAAAAGTTACTTTTTGTCAGTAGAAAATTAATTCAAAAGTATTGTTGAAAATTCTTTTATTGAGCTTTTGTTGAATCAATTGCTACTATTTAAAATTCATGGAAAATTAATTGAGATGAAATTATTTTAATTTAATAAATTTAATTTAATTTAAATTATTTTAACTGAAAATTCAACGATTTGGTTAAAAATCTGATTCTATTTGGTTGAAAATTCGCCTGTAAAAAAAAGTTCATGCATTTTGTTGAACATTCTTATTTTTTTTAGAAAATTAATCATCCTAGTCAAAAAATTTAACTGTTTTGTTAAAAATTCGCCTTTTTATTCAAAAATTGAGCTACAGCTTGTTAAAAATTCGTTTTTTTTTTTTGAAAATTAATTTTTTTCTCTAAAAATGTAACTGACTTATTTTTTTGGTTAAGAATGTATCCACTTTATTGGAAAATAGTATTTTTTCTATTGAAAATAATTTTTTTGTTTAAAAAAATCATATTTTACTTGAAAAATGAACAACTAGGTTTTAAAGTTGAACTGTTTTCTTAAAAATTAAAAAAATCCTTCTTTTCTTATAATATAAGCTCTTTTGTTGAGAATTTTCGAATTTTATTAAGAATTCGTCTGTTTTGTTAGAAAAAAATTAATATTTTGTACTTAAAAATTCAACTTTTTATTTGTCAAATCATGTATTTTGTTGAGAAAATGTACTTTTGGGTAGTAAGTTAATCTTTTTGTTTAAAAATTATTCTTTTTTATTTAAAAATTCAACTTTTTGGTTGAGAATTTTCGAATTTTATAAAAAATTCTTCATTTTTGGTAGTAAATATTGATCGTTTGTTGTTGAAAATACAATTTTTATCTTAGCTATTTATATATTGTGTTGAAAAGTTATATTTTCTGATAGTCAATATATAAAGTTAAACTTCTCTCTTAAAAATAAAAAATTAAATTTCTTTCTTTCTTTTTTAAAAAATCTATTTTTTAGTGGAGAATTCTTGAATTTAATTGAAAATTCATCTTTTTTTGGTAGTAAATTAATGTTTTAAATTTGACTAAAAATTGGTGTTTTTTGTAGTAAATTAATCTTTTTATTGAAATATTTATAATTTTAGTTGAAAATACAACTTTTGTGTTCGCAATTTTTGTATTTTGTAGACAAATTGTATTTTTTGTTAGTAAATTAATATGTTGAAAATTGATTTTTGATTCTGAAAATGTAACTGACTCATTTTCTGGTTAAGAATTTAGGCTTTTTATTGAAAATAGTTCTTTTTTCAGTTAAAAGTTAATCTTCTTAATCAACAATTCAACTAATTTATTAAAAATTTTGTTTAAAAATTGTAGTTTTTGTTAGTAAATTAATATTTCTGTTTAAAAGTTTTTTTTTCCGTTGAAAATACAAATTTGGGTTGGCAATTTATGCATTTTGTTGAAAAAGTCGACTTTTTTGGTGGTAAATTCATTTTTTTGTTTGACAATTATTCTTTGTTATTTGAAAATTTAACTTTTTGGTTCCGAATTTTTGGATCTTGTTAAAGTTTTTGTTTAAAAATAAATTTTTTTAGTAGAAAATTAAACTGTTTGGTGGAGAATCCTTAAATTTTATTAAAAATTCGTCTTTTTTGGTAGAAAACAAATCTTTTTATTTAAAAATTAATCTTTTTAAATTGAAAATTTAAATTTTCGTTTCAAAATTTTTGGATTTTTTTGACAATTCGTCTGTCAATCTTTTTGTTTGAAAATAAATTTTTTTAGTAGAAAATTAAACTTTTTGTTTGAAAATTCAACTTTTGGGTTGACAATTTATGTATTTTGTTAAAAAATTAAATTTTTTGAAGACCAGTAATATTTTTGTTGAATAATTAATTTTTTTAGTTAAAAAATCAACTTTTTGGTTGAGAATTCTTTAATTTTTATAAAGATTCGTCTTTTAATATTTTTGTTAAAAAAAAAATCTTTTTAATTTAAAAATTCAACTTTTTGATGAAGAATTCTTGAATTTTGTTGAAAATTCGTCTTTTAATCATTTTGTTTAGAAATTATTCTTTTTAAATTGAAAATTCAAATTTTTGGATTTTTTTGTAAGTTCGTCCTTTAATCTTTTCATTTAAAAATAAATTTTCTTAGTAGAAAATTCAACTTTTTGGTGAAAAATTCTTAAATTTTATTGGAAATTCGTCTTTTTTGGCAAAAAATTTATCTTTTTGTTTAAAAATTAATCTTTTTTAGTTGAAAATTAAACTTTTTTGTTGAGAACTCTCGAATTTGATAAAATATTCTTCTTTTTTATTAGTAACTTAATATTTTGTTTAAAAATTCACCCTTTTATTTGGGATTTTTTAAAATTTTACTAAAAATTTGTGTTTTTTGGTAGTGAATTAATCTTTTTGTTTGAAAATTCATCTTTTTCGGTTAAAAATTCATCTTTTTGGGTTGAAAATTTAAATTTTGGGTTAGCAATTCATGTATTTTGTTTAAAAATCAGATTTTTTAAGTCAAGTAATATTTTTGTTTAAAAATTAATCTTTTTCAGTTGAGAATTCAACTTTTTGGCGAAGAGTTCTTGAATTTTCTTGCAAATTTGTCTTTATTGGTATTAAGTTAATTTTTTTGTTTAAAAATTCATCTTTTTTATTTAAAAATTCAATTTTTTGATTCAGAATTCTTGACTTTTGTTGAAAACTTGTTTTTTAATCTTTTTATTTAAAAATTAATCTTTTTAAATTGAAAATTCAACTTTTTGGTTCAAAATTGTTAGATTTTTTTGTAGTAAATTTTTAGTAGAAAATTAAACTTTTTGTTTGAAAATTCTTTTTTTTTAGGTCGAAAATTCAACTTTTGGGTTGGCAATTCATGTATTTTGTTTAAAAATTTGATTTTTTAAGTCAAGTGATATTTTGGTTTAAAAATGAATCTTTTTTAGTTAAAAAAACAACTTTTTGGTTGAGAATTCTTAAATTTTGTTAACATTCGTCTTTTAATATTTTTGTTCAAAAATTAATCTTTTTAAGTTGAGAATTCAACTTTTTGGCGAAAATTCTTAAATTTTCTTGAAAATTTGTCTTTATTGGTATTAAGTTAATTTTTTGTTTAAAAATTCATCTTTTTTATTTAAAAATTTAATTTTTTGATTCAGAATTCTTGAATTTTGTGGAAAATTCGTCTTTTAATCTTTTTGTTTAAAGTTCATGACTTTTTCTTGAAAATTAAACTTTTTGATGGGAATTTATTGCATTTATTTTGTACTAACTTAATCCTGTTCTTGAAAAATTCCTCTTTTTTAGTTGAAAATTGAACTTTTTGTTTAAAATTTTATCTTTATGGTTAAAAAGTTAACAAGGTTTTAAAATAGAACTTATTAAAATGAAAACATACATATTCCATTTATGGTCGAAAATCGCTCTTTTTCAAGTAAAAATTCAACTTTTTGTTAAAATTAAATAGTTTTGTTAAACATTATTTTTTTATTGTTGAAAATGAATATATTTTAGTTTAAATTTCGTCTCTTTTTGTATTAATTAAATTTTTTTATCAAAAGTTCTGACTTTTTATTTGTTAATTCAACTGCTTTCTATAGAAAATTCATCATTTTGTCTGGAAAGGTCAATAATTTTGTTTAAAAAAACCGACTATTAGGAAGATAATTGTCTCTTTCATCATAACTTATAATTATTATTTTTTAATTAAAAGTTTAACTCTTCCTTTTTTTGTTAAAACTTTATCTTTCTTACTTTAAAGAAGCAATAATACTATTAATAATATTAATAAATAATTGTTGATTTATTACTGAAGTGTCGGGGGGGTGGGGCAAAAAATTAACTGTTGTTAACGAGGAGGGTGGAGGTTAAAAATTTCCCAAAATTACTAACGTCTTTTATGGATGATCTCTAAGAGCTGCACACCGCCTAAATTCGATGTGGATTGTGGAGCGGTATGGAATGGAGGGGATAGAATTTTTATTTTTTTAACCAACCCTAATTTTCATGCAGTTAAATTGCTGGAAAATATGATTCATGTTTCCACTTAGAGATGCCGTACTTGTAGGTTGTATACATGCAAAAAAATGATTATTCTTAACAAGAGTTTCGCCTGTGCCAAATTAATC
>JAAAKG020037338.1:0-19216 GCA_010014905.2 Druon quercuslanigerum
TTTATTTTTAATTAATATTATTTATTATTTTAGTATTTACATTTATTATTTGTTGAAATTTGAGTAATTTTTTTATAGATATTCAGAAGTCTTGAAAAGATTCAAAATTTAAATTAACACTTGAATAATTAGCCTAATTTAAAACAAAATGTGTATTTTTGCAAATTTCGAACAAAACATTCAGAAGCTTTTCAAGAATTGTGAATGGTTCTAAAAGAATAAAAACATTTTCTTACGATTCCTGAGAAAATTGAAAATTATTTTTTATTTTGAAAAATTATTTTAAGAGAATATTTAAAAAGGTTTTAAAAGATTTACATAATTGTCAAAAAGAAACTGGAAGATTCTAAGGAGATTTTTTTAAATTTGCATGATTGCTCAAATTTGTTTGACAAATAAAAAGTGTACATTTGGTTATTATACATCCAAATGCAACAACTTCACTTACAAAATAAACATTTTTAAAATAGAACAATTAAAATTGTGAGGTAAAAATTTTAAAAGTTCTTTGAAATTTTAACGATTCAAAGCTTTTTATGTCAAACAGTTTAGTTTCAAATTGTTTACTTTGAATAAATAATTATTCTTTTTCTTAATTTAAAACTTTTAAATTGAATGGGTGAAAAATTGGATTAGACTGAACCAATATTTTTAATTTAATAAAATCCTTTAATTACGAATATATTTTTATGACACTATTTTTAAGTTTAAAATAGTTTATAAAGTTTCAATTTGGCCTATATATTTTTTTATTGAAACCGTTTAATTTTTAATGTTAAAATCTAAAAATTCTTAAATTGTGAACTAATTTAAATAGTTAAAAAAATAGTTATTTTTTATTCATTAAATAAAAATGTTTTATATCATGAAAAATTTTTAACTTCAAACGCTTTTAATTTTTAATTGTTCAAGTTTTTCAAGACCAGATTTTTAAATTGCTTAAATTATAAATGTAAGCTTGAAAATAATAATGGAATTTTTTTTAAGTAAACGACTTTTGAATTACGCATTGCAAAGTGAATGATAATAATTATTATTATTTTAAAAAATTCTTGAAAGATTTTTCTGCTAAAAATATGTAAACTTCCCGGTCCAAAAATAAAAACATCCTTTAACACAACAGAGTAAAAATTGCAAAATAAATTAATTTTAAAATCAAATTATGAATCTTCAACTGGAAAAGTGGAGTTTTAAACGAAACAGATGAACTTTCAAATAAAATTATGAATGTTTATCTGAGACTTGAATTTTTAACCAGAAAGATGAAATTTTAAACAATATGATTAATTCTTAAACAAAAGGAATAATTTTAAAACAAAAAATACAATGTTTCAACAAAAAACATAGATTCTAACGAAATAGTTGAATTTTAAACTTGAAAAAAAAAACCTTCAACAGAAAATGGTATAGTTACTTTTTTATTTAAAAAAATTGATTTTCATCTTAACTAATGAATTTTCAACCAAAATGATGAATCCTCAGCTGGAATAGGTAAATAAAAAAAATGAGTTTTCAACTAAAATAATGAATCTCCATCTGATATAGTTCAACTTTCAAAAAAAAAAAATTTTTCAGCTAAAATTATGAAATATTCAACTGGAATAATAGTTACATTTTCGATTTATAAAAAAAATTGTTTTCAACGAAAAAAGGAACAATTTTTCAAGAAAAGTGTTAAATTTTCTGCAAGAAAAAATTCTTTTCATCTGAATAAAAAACAATTTTTTAGTCAAAAAGATCATATTTCAACCAATAAAATTAATTTTTAGAAAATTTTGTAACTAAAATGATAAATATTTAACTGGAATACTTTAATTTTTTAATGAAAAGAAAAGGATCATTTTCTACAAAAAAATCGATGTTTTAAAACAAAATACGTGAAGAAAAGGTCCATTTTCAACTGAATTTTTATTTAAAAAAAAAAGTTAAAATAAACCAAAAATGGAACAGTTGAATTTTTCGTTGAAAATTTTAATTTTAACAAAAAACAATCGGATTTTCAGAAAATTAGTTAAATTTTCGGTGAAAAAATTCTTTCTCATTGAAATAAAAAATAATTTTTCAATTAAATAACTCACTTTTCAATCAAAGAAATGGATTTTTAATTAAAATGATCAATACTAAACTGGAATACTTGCATTTTCAACAAAAAAAAAGATTTTTTAATCATGAAAATTAAGTTTTAAAGAAAAAAATTATTTTCTATCAAAAACATCGATTTTTTTAACAAAATAAATGTATTTTTAACGAAACTGTTGAATTTTCAATAAAAAAAGGACAAATTTACATCCAAATTGTTGAATTTTAAAGTAGAAAAGTCCATTTTCAACTGAATTTTTATTTTAAAAAAAGTTAAAATAAACCAAAAATGGAACAGTTGAATTTTTCGTTGAAAATTTTAATTTTAACAAAAAACAATCGGATTTTCAGAAAATTAGTTAAATTTTCGGTGAAAAAATTCTTTCTCATTGAAATAAAAAATAATTTTTCAATTAAATAACTCACTTTTCAATCAAAGAAATGGATTTTTAATTAAAATGATCAATACTAAACTGGAATACTTGCATTTTCAACAAAAAAAAAGATTTTTTAATCATGAAAATTAAGTTTTAAAGAAAAAAATTATTTTCTATCAAAAACATCGATTTTTTTAACAAAATAAATGGATTTTTAACGAAATAGTTGAATTTTCAATAAAAAAAAGGACAAATTTACATCCAAATTGTTGAATTTTAAGGTAGAAAAGTCCAATTTCAACTCAAAGTGGTACAGTTAAATTTCAAGTTGAAAAAAGTTAACTTTCAACCAAATTTATAAATTTTCAACTAAAATGACAAATGTTTAACTCAAATATTTAAATTTTTATACCCGCCGAAAATATGAAGTTTTAACGAAGAAGATTAATTTTCTACAAAAAAAGATGAATTTAAAAAAAAATTAATTTCGAATAAGAATATAATTTTTCAACTTAATAGTTAAATTTTTATCCAAAAAAAAGTTAAAATTAAACCAAAAACATGGAACTCATTTTTCAATTAAAGAAATGGATTTTTAAATAAAATAATGAATATTAAACTAGAATACTTGAATTTTCAAGTAAAAAGAAGAATTTTTAAATATGAAAATCAACTTTTAAAGAAAAAAATTATTTCCTACCAAAAAAGTCGATTTTTTACGTAAAAAAGTAGATTTTTGAATAAAGTACGTAAATTTTTAAATGAAATAAATGAACTTTCAATTAAAAAAGACAAATTTTTATCCGAATTCTTAAATTTTAAACTAGAAATGATACATTTTCAACTAAAATGATGAATCTTCAACTGGAAGAGTTGAATTTTATACTCACCTATTAACTATTCTATATAAAAACTATTCTCTATAAAAAGAGATCCGTTTTCTACAAATTACATGAATTTAAAAAAATATATATTAATTTTCAATAAAAATTATCATTTTTGAAATATAGTAGTTCAATTTTTAATTGAAAAATTGATTTTCAACAAAGTAGTTACAATTTTAAAAGGCGATGAATTTTCAATTAAAAATATGACTCTTTCAACAACACAATTAATTATTAACAAATTAGTTTAGCATTTAAGCGCGATTAGTTGAATTTTTAACTAAAAAAGAAAATTAATTCTCAACCAAGAATGTACCCAAATTTTCTATTATCATTCAGAAATATTTCTTCTTTGAAATACTATATCTACTCTAAAAAAATATTTGAACTGCTCTCTTTTTATGAAACTTGAAAACAAGGAACTTTTAAATTTTGACTAATTCTGATTTGTAAGAGAGATTTTTTTTAAATTTCTTTTTTCTAAATCCGAATTATGATTCTTTAAAAAAATGCACGTTCCATGTGAAAAAATTCTCTGTTCCAAGTGAAATTATATTTCTTTAACGAAGCTCCCTGTCCTAAAATAAAAACGATAATTATTCTCACTCATATTTATGTTATTTATATATTTATTTTACAGGCTAATGTTTGGTATCCTTTACCAAACGTTATTTACGGAGCGGCAGCACTTTTTGCAGGACTCCTGTCACTATTATTGCCAGAAACTCTCAATAAAAAATTACCCGAGTCCATCCAGGATGGGGAACAGTTCGGAAAGTAAGCTGCTTTCTTTAAATGTTATTTTTTATTTTAAACGAGTTTCGTTTTATGAAAATCCTGAATCTACGGCCACACCGAATTCATTCGGTGTGGCCGTAGATTCGGGTAAACCTCGAAAATATCGTTTTCTTCTTGTTAAATTATTATTGTTACTCTTATTAATTAACTCCCGATTACAATAATCAATTTGAATTTTCCAGGAAAGTGAAAAAGAAGAAAAAGAAGGTTATGGATCAGCAGATGAGCGAGCTAGAATCTTTGAAACCCTTGAAGCCCCAAGAAAACGGCATTCACGAGAAGCAAAACGGATGACGTACTGGATGATGAAAAAAAAAAGTTCGGCTATGCTCAAAGTATTTTATGCATTCCTGTTGTCCGTACCCTAAAAAAAAAGAGTATTGGCGAAAAGTGCTCAGCACACGAATCATCGAAAAGAAAGTGGTAGTAGGGCAAATCGAATTTTGTCGATAATGTACCAAGAGTTCAATTATAAAATAGTTGAATTTAATTGGCAAAATAAGCGTCAATTTCGCGTCGAATCTTCCGAGGTTCAAAATGGTATGAACAAATGTTCAAAAATAGGTACAATTAATCAGGTTCATTATTGCATAGGTATTGTTATACTTTCTACGATTTTTTTGTTTTTTTTATAGAACAATAACTGATAGAAAAAAAAGAAACTAAAAGGGCGGATAATTTTTTACATATAACTTAGATACTGTATTTCTAATATTTTTTTGGGCTAATCTTTTTTGAATTTTTAAATAACATTTAATTGATTAATTCATATAAGATTAGTCTAGGAAAAAAATGAAATATAAAAAAATCTAGGTTACAATATACACAGATACCGAGAAGTATTTCGATAAATGTATTCGCAACGAAGAAAGTATAGGTGTGCTTTTATACGATCGAGTTTATATTTTCCGCAATAGAAACGGAAATAGAAATGGAAATGGAAATTTTTACTGTAGAATTTCTTGCTCTCTTTTTTTATGTTCCTCTCAGTTTGTACTTGTACGAGGAATTTTGGTGAACCTGTCTCCTTTTTTAAATCATTTGATTAATGAAAAAAATTTAATAAGCAAGTAATCGTTAGAGATCTAAATTTAATTTCTATCTTTTTATAATATTTTTATATTGTTTAGGAATACATTTAAATCTCGTTGGCTTCGTCTGACACTTCATCATGTAAAATAATTTAGTTTTGTTATTTTCCAAGTGTCTGCATCGTCTTATTTTGAAATTTTTTAAATATATTTTGTTAGGAATTATTTTGTTAACTTTTAAGACAAATACGAGAGGTCTAAGTTGAAAAAAATATCATTGATTAATTATGCGAGGCGACAATTTTTATTGTTCATGTTATTCGTGACCGTCAAACACAGATTGTCAAAGCATAATATTTTTTCATTTCATTTTTGAAATATCATTTGTATTGTCTGATAAATTTTCATGCTGCATGTATTTAATTATCATAGTCTATTTGTAATAAATAAATGTTTATTTTTAAAATTATTTTTCAATTAGAGACTAAAAGTCAATAAATGTATTCAACGTTAATAGGTTTTTATGGTTGTTATTTTTTGTACATCCTTTCCCATTTCTTTATTTTAGAGAGTATTATTTCTATTGTTGTTGAAAAGAAAAAAAGAAAAACTATATTAGAACTTAAAAATTCTTAAAATTGCGATTGGTTTTATTAAATATTTAGTTTTCTTATTATAATTTTGTTTCTTTTTTGTAGTTTCAGTTCCTAAAAAAAAGGTTTTTTTATCAGCTAGAAACAATTTTATTCAATTCATAATTTATAAATAAGTGTTAAAATTTTTTAAATTATGATTGGTTCAATAAACTATTTCGTTTATTCATTATAATTATCGTATTTTGTAGTTTTAATTTATATGAAAGGATGCGTTATTATTATTAATGTTCTGGGTTGAGACCGTTACTGCCCCTGACGCCTGGGTAAACCCGTTGCGTCTCCTTCTAAGCCTCAAGCGTGACTCCATAGCCTTCTCCAAAGGGAGAGGACCGTTGTCACGTTGTTGGCCGATATTTCAGACTCTTTGATGCAGATACTGCCTGTGAGTATTACACGTTTCCCCGCAATCGCAGGGCAGTGACAGAGGATGTGAGTAGACGTCTCACTATCCTCTCCGCACAGTCGACAGAGTGGACTTTCTTCAAGCCCCATCTTATGTCTGTGGTATCGGAGGTTTCTGTGTGCCTGTCTGCAGACAGAGACAGAACTCCACTCGTTTTCATGTTCCATGGTCAGCCAACTGTTAATATCTTCAGTAACTAACCTACTGGAAATGTCAACAACTGGCTCAGGTCCTGTAAAATTTTGTTTTGCTGCTAGTCCAGCTAGCCTGTCCGATATCTCATTGCTCTTCATTCCACTGTGTCCAGGGATCCAAAGCAGAGTGATTCGGTTTTCTGTCTCTAGCTTATTCAGTGCCTCAAAGTACTCTCAAACTAGAAGCGACGTGGTCGTTGTTCCATTCAGAGCCATGATAGCAGACCTGCTGTCTGAGCAGATACGAATGTTCCTTTTATTGCCATACTCCCCTGCCTTATAGGCGCACTGGAGTATGTCCATAATCTCAGATTGTAGAACTGTGGAATAGGACCCCGTCGCAATTGTGAAACCCATTCCATTCCTTCTACGATATACACCGGCTCCTGCGTTCTCCCTGATCCCGGAGCCATCTGTGAACCAGTTGTCTCAATCACTGGGCAGGTGTGCCTCACCGTTAAGCCATTACACTTTTGTGGATAGGCTAATACGATACTTCTTGTCGTAGAGATAGCGACGAGTGGACATTTTGTTCCTGTGCATGCTCAGTGTCGGCCTCCTCGCAATATCGGTTGGTATCCGCACTATTGTCGAGATACTGCTATCATTTGCCATATTTAATCTCCAGGCCACTTTCGCAGCCACGGCCTTGATGGTGAGATGGAGGGGCTTCAAACCTGTAAGTGCCCCCAGAGCCATTGTGGGTGTCGTCCCGTGATGCCTCTCAGAATCAGTTCCCTGATCCTTTCCAGTCGAGCCTTCACAGTAGACAGTTCTACCCTGCTCCACCAGTTCATCGCTCCATAGGTAAGCCTGGGTCGCAGAATCGCTGTGTAGATCCACATAAGTCTCTCCGGCTTCAAGCCCCAGCTTTTCCTTATGGCTCTCCTATAGAGCCAAAGAGTCGCTACTAGCTTCTCGCACTTTTTTCCAGGTGCTCGTTCCATGTCAGCTTCTTATCTAGTACAACTCCTAGATATTTGGCTTGCCCTTTGATTTTCAGTTGTTGTCCTGCCAGTTTCAGTGTACTCGTGGTTCTCCACTTATACCTTCTAGTGAATACAACTGCGTCCGTCTTGCTCGGATTGACTGATAGTCCAGTCTTCTTGCACCAAGAATCTGCTATTCTTAGTGCTTGCTGCATTACTTCGAAGAGCGCATCCAGATACTGAACTCGCACGATAACCAATATATCTTCCGCAAAGCCTATAACGTGGTGGCCTTGACTCGTGGGCAGATAAAGGAATTCCACCACAGCAGGGGTGATAAAACACCTCCCTGCGGACATCCCGAGTCAACGGTTGCACATAAAGTGGTATCACCCCTAGTTGTAGTTAGGTTCCTATTGGCCAACATGTGGCAGGTCCATTCTACAACTGCCATAGGCACTCCATGTAAGATCATGGCCGCCCTGATCACCTCTCTCGAGGTGTAATTAAAGGCTTCTTCAATGTCCATAAAGGTTTCAATCGCAAAGCCTTTCAGCTTCAGTTGTCCTTCGATTAGGTTAACTGCTGTGGTTAGGGCCGTCTCCGTCGGGTGAACAGCCCTATAGGCGTGTTGATGCTTGTGAAGTGGCCTACTTGACAAGACCTTATCGTGGATATTTCTGTCCACAAGTCTTTCCACAGTTTTTAGTAGGAAAGATGTGAGGCTAATGGAACGGAAATCCTTGGGTGAAGTATACCCAATCCTGCCTGCTTTCTGAATAAAAACTACTCTGGCACCTCTCCATGCCGCCGGAGCATAACCCAAAGTCAGACTAGCCCTAACAAGTCTCACAATCGGCCCTATGACGATTCCACCAGCCTACTGCAAGAAGACTGGATATATACCATCCGGTCCGGGAGACTTGTAAGAACTGAAGGACTTCAGGGCAAGGATGCGTTAATAAAATAGTTAAATTTTCAATAAAGAAAGGGAAAAAATGATTTTTCCATCAAAAAAATTAATTTTTAACCAAAAAAAAATTTTCGGTAAAGAAATTCCTTTTCATCCAAATAAAAAAGAAGTTTTTGAATCCGAAGAAATGAATTTTCAATTTAGTAATGAATATTTAACTGGAATACTTGAATTTGTAATTAAAAAGAAGAAATTTGAAACATGGCGATTAACTTTTAAAGAAAAAAAATTATTTTCTACCAAAAAACTCGAGTTTCATCCAAAAAAAACTCGATTTTCTACAAAAAAAGTTGACATTTCAACAAAGTACGTGAATTTTTAATGAAATAACAGAATTTTCAATTTAAAAACACAAATTTACATCCAAATTGTTAAATTTTAAACTAGAAATGGTCAATATTCTACTCAAAGTGGGAAGGCTAAATTTATAAATAAATCTTTAAATTTTTTAAATTATGACTGGTTCAATCAAATATGTTCTTTATTCATTATAATTATAGTATTTTTTAGTTTAAATTTATAAAAAAGGATGTGTTTTCAATCAAGAAAAAAAGGCAATAAAATTTTTGAATTTTCAAGCCAAAAAGACTCATTTCTAGAAAAAAAGTTCAATTTTCAGCGACAAAATATACATTTTCAATAGAAAAAAAAATTTCAATAAAATAGTTCCAGTTTCTATAAAGTTGGTGAACTCTAAAGCCAAAAAAAAGACTGACTACAAAGCAGTTGAACTTTTAACTCAAAATATATGAATTTTAAACAAAAAAGTTAATTATTAAACAAGCAATTAAATTTTCAACGAAATTATTCATTGCTACCAAATTGTGCTAATTTAAGCGAAAAAATATGAATTTTCTACAAAACAGTTAAATTTTCAACCCGGAAATATGACTATTCATATTTCATATTTAATATAAAAATATTTCATTTTTCAGTTAAAAATTAATTCTTAAAAAAATGTCATTTCAATCAAAGAGATAAATTTTCATTAAAAAAAAAAAACAATTTTTAACAAAATACTGAAATTTATAAACCAAAAGATATGAGTTTTTAAACAAAATTAAATAAACTTGTGACTATGAAAGATTTTTCAGTCATTAAATAAAAATAAAAATTTTGCAATTTCCATCTTCAACATAAAAGTTAATTATTAAACCAAAAGTTAAATTTTAAACCAAATTATTGAATTTGCTACTAAAGAGATAAATTTTCCGTAAAAAAAAGAAGAGTTTTCAACAAAATAGTTGAATTCCCAACCAAAAAATACGAATTTTGAACAAAAAAGATAAACTTGTCATAAAAGAGAAAAATGTTAAATAAATTGTGGAATTTTCAAACTAAAAAGGCGGATTTTCTACTAAACAGTTGAATTTTCAACAAAAAGTTATTTATAAAACAAACAGTAAAAATTTAAAAAATGAAATTATTTAATTTTCCATCAAATTGTTTAAATTTCCAGCCAAAAAGATCAATTTTCAACAAAATAGTTAAATTCCCAACCAAAAGATATGAATTTTCGAACAAAAAAGATGAAATTGTAACTCGGAAAAATTTTTTAGTCGTAAAAGAAAAAAATTTCGAATAAATTGTGGAATTTCTGAGCCAAAAAGGCCAAAAACAATTAAATTTTCAACGAAATTATTGAATTTTCTACCAAATTATTCAAATTTCAAGTAAAAAAAATATGAATTTTATACTAAATTTCTAACAAAATACATGAATTTTGAAACAAATAGTTTAATTTTTAAATAAAAAAGATGAATTTTCAACAAAAAATGGAATATTTCAATTTTCAGTGAAAAAATTAATTCTTAAACAAAAAAAAAACTTTTCAACCAAAAAGATAAATTTTCATCAGAAAAAAAGAATTTTCAACAAAATAGGTAAATCCTTAGTTAAAAAATATAAATTTTTTAACAAAAAAGATAAACTTGTGACTAAAAAAGATTTTTCCGTCATAAAAGAAAAAAAATTTCAATAAATTGTGGAATTTCCAAGCTAAAAAGGTAGATTTTATACAGAATACATGAATTTTCAACCCAAAAATATAAGTTTTTTTTTAACTAAAAAGTTAATTTTCAATAAAATAGCTACATTTTCTACCAGAACTGAACCTTTTATCAAAAAATGAATTTTCTACAAAACAGTCGAGTTTTCAACTCACACATATAAATTTTTAATGAAAAAGCTTTTTTAAAAAATTGTTGAATTTAAATCCAATAAAAAAACTAATTTTGCACAAAAGAGAATTGAATTTCCAACCAATAAAAGACGATTTTTCAACAAGAATAAATCAATTTTCATACAAAAGTGGATTATTGACATTTTCAGTTTAAAAAAATAAGGTTTAACTAAAAAAAAAAACGAATTTTTAACTGATGGTTCAAATTTTTTAAATAAAATGATAAATCTTCAATAAAAAAAAAATAATTTTTTACCAAATAGATTTTCAATCAAAAAGATTAATTTTCTAGCAAAAAATAAAATTTTGTAACAAAATACATTAACTTTTAACTTAAAAAGATCAATTTTTAACAAAAAATGGAACAGATAAATTTTTCAGTTAAAAAAAAATTATTAATTTTTGAGAAAGAATCTCATCAAAGTATCATCACCGAACAACAAAATTTCAACCACAAAAGAAGAGTTTTCCATAAAATAATTGAATCCTCAGTCAAAACAGATTAATTTACAACCAAAACAGTTTTTTATTAAAAAATTTACGGGATCTCTACGATAAAAGATAAGTTTTTAAACTAAAAAGACGAATTTTCAACACAATTTTTTAAGAAAACAATTTAATTTTTATTAGGCTTTTAAGTTTCTTTAATTTACAAAGGTTCAACATTCCGGAAAAATTATCGAAAATTCCCCAACTCTTTCTGATTTTCTATCATTAGTTTTAAATTTCCGGATATTTCAGTTTTTAAATTCCCTGACTCTTTTTAGTTTTTCCCGAACCATTTTTAAATTCCCTAACTCCTTTCAGGAGAAATAAAGGACATGTGACTCGTCTAATCAGCAAGATAAATATTTCTTATAAAGCAATTAAAACTGTCGCGTGGTCCACGTGGCCGATTCTATTGGCGCCATTCTCATCTAAATCTAAATCATCTACTGCTCCGACTCTACATACAACCGAAGATAACTAAATTCGCTAAATTCTAAATGGCCCTCCTCACCCCCGCAGCCCGCATGTGACGTCTCATCCGCCAGAGGGACACAAGAAGAAGAACTTGACTCGGGCACTGTGGACGGCAGTCACTCGGGTCCCATAAAAAGGCTGAATAATCTCGTTTTTTGTCTTGATCGAGAAAGAACAAGCCTCGAAATGATTCCTACCTGCATCAGAACCCTCAGCGGACAAACCTCCCGAAGAAATGTGAGTTCACAACTATCCGAAAATGATTTAATCCATTTTTAACTGATTGTGAGATTAGGAATGACCTCTAGCCTCTTGCCAGTCTTGCCACTTGTCATCCCGCTTTTTATGCTCGAAAATCGCTATTCTATTCCCTCCTCCGGCTGGCTTCTCCATTTTAATTGAACCTTTTTCTTTTTTCTTTGTCCCGCTCGCGAGCCAGTACGGCAGCTGGAGAGAGGTAAATATTCAAATATGTCTCAAGGTTAATTGATCTTCTATCTGTTAGCTGCTCGCATAGTCACCTCTTACGTCTTGTACGTGTAATAAGCCTCAATCACCTCCTCCCCAACCCTCTCACTCCACTACAATCATTCGAATTTCCATGATTTTTATTACACGCGCACACCTTTTATTGATAAGTGTCACCTCCGATTATTGCTTTCTCACTACTTAATAATTTAAGCTTTCATCTAACGCACCAAGAATTGCACGCTCGCTCCTTTTTTTCATTCATTTTTTCGCGATAGAGAATTGCGCCATTCACCAGATTCTGCATTTGCAGATTTGATTAGAAATTTCGACAGCACGGCTGGAACCATAACCTCAAATTGACAGATTTTCGTCTGCTATCGAGACTTATTTTTTTATCCCGATTTGACAAATGACAGTTACACAATTTTTCGAAAATAAAGGCAAAGTGAAAATATTTGTTTTATTAATAATGGGATATATAAAGTGGGTGTTTCTACTTAAATATAACCTTTTTCAATTGCACATTTTTATTATTACGAATTACGGTCTTTAAATATCAGTCAGGGAATTTAAAAAAAAAGTTTTGCGGCCATTTGAAGTAATAAAAACTGAACTGCAAATTAAAGCACCCAAAGTGGAACTCTTAAATCTTTAACTAATAAAATTCAAGTTTAAAAGTTTTTTAATTTAAAAATGTTGTATTTAAACGCTCAATAATTTACAAGTATAAAATGAAAACTGCTAACACTTTTCAAATTAAAATTTTTTAATTAAAGGGAATTAAAGAGTCAAATAAATTTTTTTCAACTTTAAGTTGTAGAGTTCAAAGATTTAGATTCAGTTTCAAAAATATAAATCCAGGTTTAAATTTTCATCGTAATTTTTAATGATCTAAATAAAATAATCTGTGAATTTAAAAAAATTTCAAAATTATATCATTTAAACAATTTTAAGGTGGAAAATTAAACATTGAAGAAGTGTATTTTTTTATGGACCGAACACATCTTAAATTACAGGATCAATTATTTTTATTTTGAAATCCTAAATTAAATTTTTTTTTAATTTTACGCTTTTAAATTCCTTATAATACTACAACATTTTGTTTCAAAATCTTAAAAGTTTAGGCATAAATTTAAATAAATTTATAACTTTAGCCGCAAATTATGGTAACCGAAATTACCGAAAAATTCAGGTAATTTAAAAAAAAATATTTAACTTTCACGCCACACAGTGTTTTATTTTGAAAAATTTAGTTTTAAAACCAAAAATATCTCGAACTAACTGAGCAAAATAGATGTTTTTTAAACAAGGGAAAATTTCATTAAATAGACAACGAGAGAAAATTATAGGGAAAAGTTTTCCCGAATTTCTAGGCCTGGAAAAGAGGGAATAGATCTTTTTTTTCGCCCTTTTTTGACAAAATTTTACTGGAACTTGGAAAAAAGATTATTTCAGTTGAAAACACCATATTTTACAGATTTTTTCAATGCTAAATTAAAATCTGGCAGGAAAAATATTTAAGCACATTTTTTTTTAATAAGAAATTTGAATAAATATATATTTAAAGATTTAAAAAAAAATTTTAAACCTAGAAGATTTCTAAGATTTTTAAAGATTTCGAAATAAAATTTAAAAGTTTTCCAAGATATTTCAAGTGATTTCCAAAATTATCAAAAACTCATCCGGAAGATTTTAAGACAACTTTAGGAATTTCATAAGTTCTGAAGTGATTAAAAATATTTGAAAACATTCAAAAATTTATAAAATACTTTTTAAAAAATTTGTAAAGCTTCAAAAAGTACTAAATATCTTTTAAACTCAAATTTTTCCTAAAATTTGATAAAATACTGTAAAATAAAAAAATCTTATACATGTTTGAGATATTTTTTAGGCATACCTAAAATCAATTTTCGAATTTTCAGAAGAATTTAGTAAAATTATGTTTATATAAACTTAAAAGCAAAGAAACAAAGAAACTTAAATAATTAATTGTTATTAGAAATTTCCATTTTGTATTAAAATTTTGTATTAAAATTAAAAAAAATTATTTATACATTCAAATAATAATTTGCATCTCTTGACTAAAAAATCTTTTTTAGTGGAAAATTCAACAATTTTATTGAAATTCGTCCTTTTGGTTTAAAAATGCACCTATTTTGGTAAAAATTTCGTCCTTTTTATTAAAATTTCAACTGTTTTGTTTAAAATTAACATCTTTTTTAATTCGGGATTTAACTCTTTTGGTTTAAAATTAAGATCTTTTTTAGTAAATATTTTATTTAAAATTAATATTTAATTATCTAAAATTCAATAACTAGTTATTAGAAATTTTTGTCTCATATTAAAAACTATTTTTTCCCGTGAAATTATAATTTTCGTAATTTTTTTTTCTTTTGTGACTAAAAAATATTTTACAGTTGAAAATTGTTTTTTTTTGTTAAAGATTTACTTCTTTTGGTAGAAATTTCGTTTTTTTTAAATTAAAATTTCATCTGTTTGATTTAAAATAAAAATATTTCTTGGATGACGATTCATCTCTTTTTTAAATAAAGATTTAATTAATATTTAATATATTAATTGATATTTTTATTATATTTATTAAATTAATATTCGTTTTAGTTTTTATATCAACTATTATTTTTTCGCTGTCAATTCTTCTTTTTTGGTTAAAAATATTTCTATTTTATTGAAAATCCGTCTTTTTTGACAGAAAATTATTTTTTTATTTATTAAAATTACATCTGTTTGATTTAAAATAAAAATATTTTTTGGATGACTATTCATCTATTTTTTAATTATTATTTGATTAATAATTAGTATTTTAATTAATATTTTAATTATATTTAAAAAATTAATATTTGTTTTAGTTTCAATATCAACTATTATTTTTTTCGTTGTCAATTCATCTTTTTTAGTAAAAAATGTTACTATTTTATTGAAAATCCGTCTTTTTTATAGAAAATTAATCCTTTTGTTTAAAAATTCCTCTCTTTGTTGAGATTCAATTATTTTTGTTAAAAAAAAATTTTTCGGATGAATTCAACAGATTTTTATTTAAAAGTAAAATATTTTTGGATTGAAATATCAACTATTCAATTTTTCATTAAAAATTTATGTATTTGGTGGAAAGTTTAATATTATTGTTGAAAATTACTATTTTAAAATTACGAAAAATAAACTGTGTGGTAGAAAATAATTTTTAGTTAGAAATACAGATGGTTGAAAATTAATTTTTTTTTCTTTGAAAGTTCAGCTACAATAAGTAGTTATTAGAAATTTATATTTTTTATTAAAAATTATTATTCCCAGGAAATTATAATTTTCGTAAACCTGTGTCTTCTTTTTTGACTAAAAAATATTTTACAGTTGGAAATTGGTCTCTTTGGTTAAAAATTTACTTCTTTTGGTAGAAATTCGTATTTTTAGTTGAATTAAACTTTTTTTATTTGAAATTAAAATATTTTTAGTTTTAATATCAAATATTATATTTTTATTGAAAATCCGTCTTTTTTGATAGAAAATTAATCCTCTTGGTTAAAAATTTATCTTTTTGTTGAGGATTCAATTTTTTTTGTAAAAATTCTTTTTTTTTTGTTGGATGAATTCAACAGATTTTTATGTAAAAAAAAATTTTTTTAGATAAAAATTGATGTATTTGGTGGAAAATTTAATATTATTGTTAAAAATTACTATATTTTAAAATTACAAAAATAAACTGTGTGGTAGAAAATATTTTTTAGTTCGAAATACAGCTCGTTCAAAATTAATATTTTTTATGAAAAATTATTGTTCCCAGGAAATTATAATCTTCTTTTTTAACTAAAAAATATTTTACAGTTGGAAATTGGTCTCTTTGGTTAAAAATTTACTTCTTTTGGTAGAAATTCGTAGTTTTAGTTGAATTAAACTTTTTTTATTTGAAATTAAAATATTTTTAGTTTTAATTTTCCTAAATTTTCCTAAATCTTTGTCTTCTTTTATGACTAAAAAATATTTTACAGTTGAAAATCGGTCTCTTTGGTTAAAAATTTCCTTCTTTTGGTAGAAATTCGTATTTTTCGTTGTCAACTCATATTTTTCGGATTAAAATGTTACTATTTTATTGAAGATCCGTCTTTTTTGATAGAAAATTAATCCTCTTGTTTAAAAATTCATCTTTTTGTTGAGAATTTAAATTATTTTTGTAAAAAGTATTTTTTTTTTTATGAATTCAACAGATTTTTATATAAAATTACAATCTTTTCGGGTAAAAATTTATGTATTTGCCGAAAAGTTTAATATTATTGTTGAAAATTATTATTTCAAAATTACAAAAAATAGCAGCTGGTTGAAAATTAATCTTTTTTTTTTGAAAATTCAACTACAATAAGTAGTTGTTAAAATTTGTATTTTTGATTAAAAATTATTTTTTCCAGGAAATTATAATTTTCCTAAACTTTTATGTTCTTTCTTGACTAAAAAATATTTTACAGTTGAAAATCGGTCTCTTTAGTTAAAAATTTCCTTCTTTTGGTAGAAATTCGTATTTTTCGTTGTCAACTCATCTTTTTCGGATTAAAATGTTACTATTTTATTGAAGATCCGTCTTTTTTGATAGAAAATTAATCCTCTTGTTTAAAAATTCATCTTTTTGTTGAGAATTTAAATTATTTTTGTAAAAATTCTTTTTTTTGTTGGATGAATTCAACAGATTTTTTATTAAAAGTAAAATCTTTTTGGTTAAAAATTTATGTATTTGGTGGCAAAGTTAATATTATTGTTGAAAATTACTATTTTAAAATTACAAAAATAAACTGTGTGGTAGAAAATATTTTTTAGTTCGAAATACAGCTCGTTCAAAATTAACATTTTTTATGAAAAATTATTGTTCCCAGGAAATTATAATCTTCTTTCTTGACTAAAAAATATTTTACAGTTGAAAATTGGTCTCTTCGCTTAAAAATTTACTTCTTTTAGTAGAAATTCGTATTTTTAGTTGAATTAAAAAATGTTTTATTTGAAATTAAGATCTTTTTAGTTTCAATATCAAATATTATATTTTTCGTTGTAAATTCTAATTTTTGGTTGAAAATTTAACTATTTTTGGCAAAAAATTGGCCTTATTGGTTGGAAATTGGTGAAAATTGGTAAAAATTCTATTTTTAAATCATTCAAATTTTTTTTATTTAAAAGTAAAATATTTTCGGATTAAAATATCAACTATTATATTTGTCATTGAAAATCGATATTTTTTGTAAGAAGTAATATTTTTTGGTTAAAAATTTATGTATTTGGCGGAAAATTTAATATTATTGTTGAAAATTATTATTTTAAAATTACAAAAAATAAACTGTGTGGTAGAAAATATTTTTTAGTCAGAAATACAGCTCGTTGAAAATTATTCTTTTTTCTTTGAAAGTTCAACGACAATAAGTAGTTACTAGAAATTTTTATTTTTTATTACAAATTATTTTCCCCAGGAAATTATAATTTGCCTAAACTTTGTCTTTCTTGACTAAGAAATATTTTACAATTTAAAATTGGTCTTTTTGGTTAAAAATTTACTTCCTTTGGTAGAAATTCGTATTTTTAGATGAATTAAACTCTTTTTAATGGAAAATATTACTATTTTAATGAAAATTCGTCTTTTTTGTCAGAAAATTGATCTTTATGGTTGATAATTCATCTTTTGATTAAAGATTCAATTATTTTAGTGAAAACTCTTTTTTAAATTAATTTGAATGTTTTTTATTTAAAAGTAAAATATTTTCGTATTGAATTATCAACTATTACATTTTTCGTTGGAAATTGATCCTGTTTGATAGATAATTTATGTATTTGGTTAAAAGTTAATTTTTTTTGCTAAAAAATAAATATTCTTTAGTCATAAAATAAAACTGTGAAGTAAAAACTCTTTTTAGGTAGAAATACAGATTCTTGAAAATTTAATCTTTTTATTTGTTTGGAAATTCAACTACATATTTAAAGATTAACTTTTTTATGAAATATTGATTTGAAAATTGATATTTGATGTAGATATTTGAAAATTTTAAAAATCTTTTTGAGTTTTCTCCAGAATCTTAGGAAAACTATATTTATACAAAAGAAATTTATTCAAAATCTTTTGTCGCCTTAAATCGAAAAAATAAGAGACTCGCATAGCGTGCGATTCATAATACTTGATTAATTTTTTTAATTTAATAAATATTTATTAAATTTGATTTAAAATTGTAAACTTTTATATTAGATTAAATAATAAATTCAATAAAGAATATTATTATATTGAATATTTAAATTTATAATTAATTGCTTCTGCTCCCTTTTTCGTATCTTTTGTTTATTTGTAATGAAAAAATTAGAATTTGATATTTTTCAAGCACTGGCAGAAGATCCTAGGCTATAAACTATAAATTACTACAAATAAAAATAAATTATTATAAAATATTTCTTGTAAAATTTCACTCTAGAAATCAAGAAAATTAAAAAAAAAAATTTTTTCCTTGCAGATAACGTCTTTCTTGAAGAAAAGCAACTATGCTACAGAGGCCTCTTTTGACACAAAACCATGCCGTCTCCATAAATTGGAACATGGTCCATCGACGAAAGTCAATGTTACGAAAGAGGACGCTATCGAATATTACACGCAACTTCACACCATCCGGCGAATGGAGACCGCCGCTGGTAATCTCTACAAGGAAAAAATCATTCGGGGATTTTGTCATTTATACTCTGGACAGGTAGAAAATTAGAATCAGAAAATTCGTCTTTTTGAATTGAAAATTTAATTATAAAACAATAATTTATTTCTTTGTTTGAAAATTTAAATATATTGTTGAAAATCTTTTTTTATTAAAAGTTAATTTCTTGATTACAAACGCGACTATTTTGTTGGATATAATATTTTTTGTAAAAGATAGAAATTTTATTTTTTTTTAGATGAAATTCATGTATTTTGTTCAAAATTCGTATTTTTCAGTAAAAATTAATCTTTTTTGTTGATTATTCAAAAGATTGCTTGGAAATTAATTTTTTTCGTGAAAAATTTATCAAAATTTTGTAGAATACTCAACAATTTTGTTAAAAAGCCATTTTTTGTTTGAAAATTCAATTATTTTGTTTTGAAAATTCGTCTTTTTGAATTAAAAATTTAATTATAAAACAATAATTTATTTCTTTGTTTGAAAATTTAAATATATTGTTGAAAATCTTTTTTTATTAAAAGTTAATTTCTTGATTACAAACGCGACTATTTTGTTGGATATAATATTTTTTGTAAAAGATAGAAATTTTATTTTTT